>PVKS010003353.1:0-104880 GCA_004027875.1 Aplodontia rufa | reverse complement strand
AGAGCACAGGACTAAAAAGAGGTTACAGTGGAAATGCGCCTACTCCACTGCTCCCAAGAATGCTGGCGGGCTGTCAGCATGATTCTCCTCTGATTCAGTTAAATGGGCGCAGAGGAAAGACCGCCAGATGTTGACATCTGGTGATTCCCTAATTAAATGATCTTCTGACAGTGAAGTAAGTCCATGGTCAACAAGTTCCATCATGCCTCCATCCAGAGGCTCCTCTCAGCTTTTTATTGCCTTGGTCTAACGAATGAGCCAAGAACAGATAAGGAAGGATCATCAGACTTTGGAGGAAAAATCTTGAACGTGAATAAGAGACTCAAAGGCAAACAAATGGGGACGGCAGGGAAGAAGAAAGAGGGAAAGAGGGAAGACACTTGCACGTAAACAGAGGCCCTGGAGGCTACAAGACAAGCCTCCCTATCAACCTGGTACTAGCAGCGCTGGGACAGGAGGCCCTGCATCCTAAGTCCTGATAGGCCAGCATGCTGACCACCAAAAAGGCAGTTCCTGTGAAGTCAGCTCATTGCTACCATCCAGTTGCAGCACCAGGTTCCATACAGGTGGTGTTTGTGGCTTTATTAAAAGCCCAGCATAGCTCTGTTGCAACTTTCACTCCACTTTTAAGATTGAATTTGTTGAACCAACAATTTACAAAGACCAACTTTTAATTCACGGCTAGTTTATTTCAGCTGCTGAAATAAATATTTCTTGTTGGCAATGGCCTTAAGAGAAAAAAAAAAAAGCTCTACAATTGCATGTGACCAGCCTTAAAATGGATCAACTTTTCCTTAGTTTACAGACACGTCATTTGAAACTTCTCCCAAGCCATAATTTCCATTACAGGGAAGTCAGCGCAAATTACAGTGAGATTCTTGCCTTCCCAAATTCAATGCGAAATCCAGATGCAGTTTAGTGTTGCCGTAAATTTTATGAGTTAAATATCTAAAAAGTTAGGGACACTGCAACACAATAACACCATCTATTAGAAAAAGAAAGCATTCATGTTCACATCTGTAGCCCGAGTTTTCCTGCCACAAATGAATGAATAAACATGAGTCAACCAAGAACTGTTTGGACAATGCTGCAAGAGGCTGACTTATAAACAAACACAGCACCTCCCTATTTCTGGCATGGCCAGAGGGTTAAAGTGATCAGAAACAGATTATTCAGATGAGGATGTTTTCTCTTTCCCAATCCACCATGCTTCTATGGTCACTAATGGTTGCTTGACTTTTTCCCTAGGTGTAAGCTCTATAGCCCTGTGTCTATGAAAATGACACTCGTCCATACCATTTGGTGGTGACAGGGTGTTATATTCACCCAAGCAATAACCTTGCTACCTGTGATAAGAACACCTGACAAACACCACCTTCGCTACATATCCTTGTGAAGAGCATAGTCTGCCCGCTTGCACACAGCAGCACTGAAGCCTGGGGTGCTGGGATTAAGCACCAATGGAATTCTTTCGAACTTGGGTAAGGCCAAATCTTGGTCCCATTGAATCCTACATGCAAAAGCACATGAGCATACATGCACACACACATGTGCCCATTTCCCCCAGAAAGGAGCCTGAGGGTGAATCCAAGCAGTATGCCATACAAAAGCCCATGAAGTAGCATCCATGCCCCCATTCCCATATGTAGGCTTGTGTAAGAAAAGATAACTGCTGGTGAGTGAAGCTAAGTGATAGAAGAAAAGGCAGGAAAATGGAACTCTCGAATTCTTTTCAAGGCTGGGAGTATCAGTTTACAGAAAGGAGACCTTCACTTCCCTCTGCCTGAGTTGTTTTAGAAAGACTATCTATCCTCCAAGGCTTTGAGACCATATATTTACTTCTACCATACATTATACTATATATTATTTTCAAATCTCTCTTATCATCCCACTAAAATGATGGCTCCTTAAGGAAGTTGGTCTTAGAAGCAATAAATCCTAAGCTCAGGGCTGTGTCAATAATTAGTGGCCACTATGATGTATGTTGAAAAACCAAATGAATGCCCTGGATATGTGGCAACACAGAAGACACAAAGATAAGCATCTAGCTCAGGAGCAAGCCTCAGAGGAACACAGACCCACGTGCAAATGACTATAAGTACATATACTTAGGTGAAAAATATAGATGGTTAAGCACAGACGTTCCGAATGCTATAAAGTGATTCAAAATTCAGAATCATTGGGAAAGAGCACAGATGGGGCTCATCTGGATTTTACTGATGAATGGGGACCAAGACAAGTTTGGAAGGGAGCCATTCATTGGTAAGGTGAGAAACTCAGGCACGACATTAAGTTTGCAGGAATAGGGGTGAAGTCTTAGGTACCATGAAAAAGTGATAGAATTGAAGAACTAATAGTCATAGCTATAGAATAGAGATACTTCAGGGTTGTGAATCCCCTCCCCACTCCAGGGGACATTTGGCAATGTTTGCAGACACTGGAGGAAGGATGCCAATGGCATATAGCAGGTAAAGGGTAGGGATGCTGCTAAACATTCTACGGTGCACACACAGGGCAACCCTGCCTTAGTGAAGAATTATGTAGCCTAAAATGTCATAGTAGAACCCTGTGGTAAGAGTTACATGACTACTATGAGGAACGCAGCTATTGCTTCTGTTTTTTGTTTTTTTTAAGAGAGAGGGACAGTGAGAGAGACAGAGAAAGACAGAAACAACTTTATTTAGTTTTTCACATGGCCTTAGTTGCTCCAACACTTAGTTGTGTACGTGGTGCTGGGGTTTGAACCTGGGTCCTTGTGGTTGCCAGGCAAGCGCCGAAACCGCTGAGCCACCACTCCAGCGCATCTATTGCTTCTTGATGACCGTTTTTGTTCTGTGGTCTAAACTAAGAGGCTAGACGTCTGGTCAGAAAGCAACCAAAGCAATTGGATTCATTTCCAAAAAGACATAACTGAATTTCTGCCATACGCTCATTGCTTAGGGGAAATTCTAAGTCAGTAGGATCACGATGGAGCAAGATGGATGAATATAGTTCCTAACTAACAGTAATCCAACCAGCTACGATGTGTAACAATAAAGAAATATACCAATTGCTCCAGAAATAAAACTTGGTTCTCTGGGAATCAAGGAAACTTCTAAAAATTCCTAAAAGTCTCTTGAACTAATCTGCAGCCAGAAAAGGTGAGAAAATGGTAAATATGACTAAAAAGTTATGAGCAGGTGAGCAAAAGTAGGAAAGAGTAAGGACTGGCGAGAAATCAGTGTGGTTTCTCTGAGAGAGGCTTGGAATGCTCTGGGTCACATCGTAGGAGCATTGAAATGCCTTAATTCTACAGGCAATGCAGCCAAGGAAGGTAAACACTGAAATGATCTGTGTTTTAGAAAGTAACCAGCATTGGAGTGGAGGATGGGAGAGGAACTGGGATACAGAAATACAAGATTTGGTGAAAGCAGAAAAGGAAATATAAGATTTTCTTATGTTATAGACCCAAGTATCTCACTACCAAAAACAAAGAATAGAAAGTAAAAAGAGTTTGGCAGACAAGGAAGTGAAGTCTGCTCCTGATGTGTGGGAAGACATTTTGCAGAACCAAGAAGTTGGAGCCCAAGAAAAAAGGAGAGATAAAGGATGCATAATGCAGATAGGAACTGAAATGCTGAAGGATCCCACCATATCACCACACATTCCAATGGGCAAGTGAACCAGAGCATGTCATTCAAAACAAAACAGTGACACACAGTAAAACTTAGTTATCGTATAACTCAGTCAACTATCAGCTGAGAACCTTCCAGGCCCAGGGGGGATAAAGAAGAGCCTGAGGATGTACTGCATTTGAAATTAAGTGAATGGGACATTACATAAGAGTGAGTATACAAGGTTGGTGGGAGAAAAATGGGTCCCAAGTTCAGTGGTTAGATGATCTGGTACCTGAACCCCCTACTATGATGATCGCCCTCTCACTTAAACTCACAGGGTCATTTGTTGGTCTTCCTTAGGTGACAATGCCAGGAAGTTCAATACTAGCCATGTAACTTCTTAAAGCCTCAGGTTCTTTCCATCTGTAAAATCTTGATAAGGATAGTACTTTCACCCACGGGTGGAAATGAAGACTAAATCAGCAATGGGTTAAGTGTAGGTACTGCTCAGTTCTTTACGTAGAAATTAACATCTGCCCTATTGTGATCATTTTATAGTCAGTGGCATAATGATGCATAGAAAAAAACCTAAAAATTTATATAAATGTGGCAGTGACTGCCAGCAGTTGCTCGGCAGTCATTTCCCTCTTTATTCTCTGTAAAACTCAGAAACATGGCTTCCTGGCATTAAGACTACATTTCCCAGCATTCCTTGAGCCAAGTGTACCCAAGAGACTAAACCCTGGCTAGCAGGCTACTGGGTTTCAGGGCAGCCTCCTTAACGGCATATACCATTAGGGTAATTTTCCTTCAGGGTGACAAAAGAATGACTGGCGCTCCTCATCTACTTTGGCTCGGAGATAATCTTGGACTGGAATTTACACATGGCAGAATAAAACAATCAGATTCTGGATTGTACTGATCATGTGAAACCCGATCACTAACTGGTCTGATTATTTATAGACTTTTTTTTTTAGAGAGAGGGACAGTGAGAGATAGAGCAAGAGAGAATCAATATTATTTAGTTTTTCATGTGGCTTTTGTTGTTCTAACACTTTGTTGCATATGTGGTTCTAGAGTTTAACCCTGCATTCTTGCGTGTACAGGCAAGCTCTGTAACCATTAAGCCACCACTCTAGCCCCTACTTATAGACTTTGAAAATGAGAGAAATAAATTCTCTTTCATGTAAACCATTGCTGTTTAAAGATTTCTATATGAAGCCAAATCAAATCTTAAGTGAAACAAAAGAATCAGAATGCTAGTTTATTTTGCTGGACCCAACCTTCTAATAAGAAACATGAAATAGTTCATATTTCTTTTTTTAATCCAGAAAAACAAAGAATTTATCATGGAAAGAGAACCAGAGTAAAACTACACCCACATCACTACAGCATCTGTGACTAACTCTACACTGGGATGGTAAAAAAATGGGAGAAAAAGGAGGAAAAAACCATCATGTCAAATTATGGCTCCTTTGGTCGCTTTAAGACTTTCTCCAGAATTGGTTATTAGTGGGCAATAATGAAGCAAATTGCACATGCAGATTACTTCTGAGTTATGAACAATGCAACCAGCAATAACCTTTGAAGCTGTCAGGATCTTTTCAGGCAGGCAATTAAAGTGAAAAATGAGAGTGTGCACAACTTCCATCACCCGATACTACATGTACTAACACCACCTACACACACTGACATCGGAGTAGGCTCAATCTGAATATTTATTAATGCAGATCTGTTCCCATTTGTTCCTCTTCTTTTCTTGTAACCCATTCCACACCTGCCAAAAAAAATTTTTTTTTCTTCTTTAAAGGGCAGCTCTGACACTGAATTGCATTTACCTGAAATATACATACACTGTGACATCTTTCCTATCTGCATCAAAAGAAATTTTCTTCCTTTTTCCTTGACCAAAATATAAATTTAGGAAAAGCTTAGATTCTAGAGGACAAAAAGTTGATATAGTAAATAACAATTAGGAATATGCAAAATAATCAAGATGGTTATATTATTCTTTTCTTTTCATGGAAATGGGATTTGAATTTAGGGCCTTGAGCATGCTAGGCAAGCAGTCTACCATGGAGCTACATCTCCAGCCCTGCAAAATAGTTGAAATGGAAACAGCCAACGATAGCTGATATTTACAGAAGGTCAACTATTGGTTCCTAGGCATTGAAGCCCCCTCCATAAAACAAAACAAAAATGAAAAAACAGGTGCCAGCTCTCAAGTAGACCATACTCTACAGGTTGTGACTTATATTGATCTGTAATCACAATGATCTAACGTAAAAATACCTGCTTTTATGCTAACAAGTAGGAATTGCTTAATTGTTTGCATGTTTTATAACTTAAGAACCTGAAAAGACTTTCAGGATACGACAGGGAGGGGTCTACCTGATGACCCATTTGGAATAATTCTCCAAGCTAAGAAGAGATTTCTGTGCCAAAGGCCTATGACCAGATCTGATGCCTACTGATCCTATCAGCAAGCTCACCTCATTTGCGTTCAGCAACTTCTATGCCACCAAGTGTCTAGAGACCATGGTTTTCAACTAGAACTGCATGTTAGTATCACCTGGTAACAAAAAGACTGATGCAGGGGACCCATCTCCAAAGATTCTATTATGCAACTAGAGTTGACAATTACTACTATAGACTGAGAAGGCTTAGAAACCAGAAAAGTGATGGAGAACTGCTTGGGAAAGTTAGTAAGCTGATTTGCATCTTTTTTTCTCCAAACTAAAAAGGCAGTTGTTAAACTGGAAACAAATTATTGGAAGTGATTTAAAGATTTTATAAATAAACACAACATCTACTGAAATCTTTTAAATTCGGGCTGTAGTTATCCCAACACCCTGCCCCATTATTAGCTCTACAGAAAGTGCTAAGCTTAGTAATTTTGTAGACAATTCAGTGTCTTCATGTATTTTTAAAACTAACAAACAAATCTTGAGTTGGGAACAATCTTCTCTATTCATTAAGGACATTCTGATAAGACACCTGCCTGGGAACCACTTGGTTTTGGTCACTGATTTCTTCACTGTATATTCCTAAAATTAATAAGGCTGTATTCACAGGAGTTCTGGGCTTCAGAACTTTCTGCAAGATTGGCCTGAACTATGTGGTTTTTCTTGTTCTATTATTCACTTCAGTAACAAACCAGTCTATAACCAAGCAAATTTTTCATTTAGGAAGCTGGTTTCATATAGGATTTGGCAAGAGGAATTGCCTTCATTACTTCCCATCTCATGGGGAAGCCAAATAAGTGCTTTAAAAAAAGCCACAGAAAGAGCTAAATGTCTGGACACTGGTTTACATGATAGCTCTGCCTAAGAGTTATCAGACATAGGCACATTTTGGTTATAGCTTACTTGGATCCTAGTTTGATCTGAGGAGCTCTGCTGGCCCACTAGGGGATCACACACACTTTGTCTCTGGGGCCCAGACAGAAGCCAGAAGCACGGTGTTCAAGTTCACAGGCCACAGAGATTGTGTGCTAGTTTGGAATTTATGGCTTCTAATTCTGTGCGGGTTGTGTGCTCATTCTACTTGCTAATGAGTAGGGACGCCTGCTGAGCTGTGCCTCAGATCCATCTCGCTGATGGTGTGTATTTGGGCATTGGGAAGTCCCTAGCCCCTCTCAGTTATCTGGCACCTGGCAGATGGCTCTGGGCAATCTTAGCTTCTGTGGAAGGATTTCTGGGAAGCAATCTGGATTTTCTGATATTTTTAATAAAGCTCTAATTTCTTTGGATAGGCAAGATTATATATGGCAGTTACTGGCACGATCTGCCACTTTCTGTGTGACTTGTGGAAGTTTCTCAGCCCAGGTCTGTTTTCTGATATGGAAAACAGTGACTCATAGCTCCCACACCTTACAAGGTTATTAAGGGGATTAAAAGAGATAAGCCATATACAGCATAGAGCACAGAGCCTGGCACATGGTAAATAGATAATAAATCTTAGCGATTACTATTACTTCAGGCAGTCAGGTCTGAAAGCATTTAGTACTTATGTTGTGTCATTACATTTGTGAACCATCCCTGTTCTCAGATAGCACTAAGAGATAAAGGTAATATTGCCATCACTGAGTGCTGGGTCCATACACAGGGAGCTGCTTTCCCATGCAGTCCTCATGAACATCCTCCAAGAAAGCGATCCCATACCTCCTTCCCCTTTCCCAAAGTGCTCAGAAAAGACCAAAATCAAACAACTGGGAGGTAAGGCCTCAAATCCCAGGTTATCCAACTTCCAAGTGTATTATCAGGCCACTCCTGCTGCCTCTCCTGAGTAGAAATGACTCGCCTGTTTCACAGTCCTGTTTCACAGGACTGAGTCCTACGTCACTATTCAGTATTGATGCTCACAAATTAAATTGCCAAGTGGCTTTTTCTTCTAGACAAAAGTGGCTTTTCTTCTACTGAGTTTCATCCCCCTTTTTCTTTTATCATGTAAAGGTGATTTTATTATATCTCTTTCACAAACGAACATGAATATTTTTATAGCAAAAATTAAACAAACATTAGATAAATATGAACATAAAAGCGTCTGTTCTGGTATGGCTGAATACCACCTCACACAGACTGACATGGAGTGTGGCCTGGGCATTCTTGCCCTGTACCTCCTGTTCTTTGGGGGCTACTCAACAATATGATGGGATTTCGCAGCCCCGGCAGCTTTTGAGTGTGGCATTCTTGAGCTTTCCAACAGTGCTTTGTATCATTGATTGTGAATGGCTATATATGCACTGAATTATTTCTGAACTCAGGTTGCCCTGGTTGGTTTCAGCTTCATCACCATGGTGTTAGGAATCAGCACAGATGGACCAGGTGATCAGCTGGATGGGAATGTGTACCGTCATGAACCATTTTTTTAATATTTTTTAAAGAATAGTTTTAGATTCAGAACAAAATTGAGAGGAAAGCGCAGAGATATCTCATAGACCCTCCGTCCATTATCAACATTCTCCAGAATTTTCTTTCACTAAAAAAAGTGCTTTGTGGTTACAAGTCCTGGAAATGCTTTGGAAGAAATGAAACATAAGGACATATTTGGATGAAAATGAGAACCTGTGACAGAGATCTAAACATAGTTACTATACCTGAATCTATTACATTTTTCCTTTGAGTGACTAATTCTAAAACTCCTGAGATTCTAGGCCTGGTTCTAACCATTTCTAACTGAACAGTTTTTAGCAAGTCAGATTCCTCTCCTGGGAAAGAAAGATAATAACCCTGCACTATCCATCTCCCTTTCACAACCTGGAGGTGAGAATCACACATTTTTAACTGAATGACTGCAGTGTAAACCCTATAGCCCTACCTCCAGCTGCAAAAATAAGGTGGCTTCCCAGTTCTCTCTCCCATGGGAGAAACCCCATATTGCAGAGAACTTACTCATTAGTTTTTCTGGCAAATAATCTGTGGGAAAGAGAAGGCTTAAATGATACACTGAGAGACCTGAATGATTTGCATCAAGAACTTAGATATCATTTTCCTTTGCATTCCTGGGAGAACACTCACATGCATCCGAGTCAAGATTCTTCTCTTAGAAGATGAACCTTCGGCAGAAGGTTCTCCAAAAGGGCTTCCATAGAGCCACGTATCTTCTTAGTGGAAACGGGAAACCGTCTGACTGGTCTGTTGCTAGGTTTATTAAGTCATTCTGACTCATGAGAAGCTATCAGCTAACTTGTTATCTATATAAAAGGAAAGCCTTCCAAGTTATCAAGCAGGGCTTATGTAAATGATTTTATCACACATTCAAACCAAACGTGAACCTCTATCATGCTGAAGCAAAATGCACACTATGAAAGGAATGGCAAGACCTCAAGATTCCTCAGAGGTGTTCAAGAGTTACGGATTTGGTAGACGTTACTATCAGTTGAGTTTCAGGAAATGGAAGGCAGAGACACTGATGAATTTTCTCAGCTTTCTGAGAGGAGGTTCAGTATGTCAGATACAGATCCAGTATCATGAAGATATTAAAACTTATTTTTTTGTGTCTTGGCTTTAAAAAGGAATGCATAGATAATATATTATATACTTATATATATAATATAGTATATAATATATTATATACTATATTATATAATATAACATATATACTTTAAAAAAAAGTTGCTGAAACTTTACTGTCACTCTGCTGTCATGGTCTCCTCCCTTCAGTTTGCTTTTATCCTCTTCAACGATTCAGCTATTTTTTTCAACATTTTCACTATAACACAGTTAAGATATTCATTTCAAATTGTAACTAGTACATTGCCCCCCACAGAAAAATGTGAAAATTAAAAAATACTCATTTTCAAAACTACAGCAACTATATGTAATATACCATGATAATACCATTAAATTTTTTAAATTTTTTTGGAAAGCCCATTAAGTTGATTTTATGATCTAGTAATGAGCCTAAGCAGTGATTTAAAAAAAGGAAAATAAATCTTGCTAAATTACAAATCAATAAAGTCATGCAGTAAGCTTACCACCAAACACGGCTGTTTAAAGAAAGAACTTAGGTGAAATTAGAAGATCATTTACAATTTGGATCCATCAAACAAATTCCCCAAAACTCTTCTTTTTTTTTTTTTTTTTGGTACCAGGGATTGAACCCTGGGGTGCTTAACCACTGAGCCATATCCTCAGATCCTTTAAAAAAAAAATTTTTTTTTTAAATTTTGAGATAGGGCCTCACTAAGTTGCTGAGGCTGACTTGAATTTACAACCCTCCTGCCTCAGCCTCTGGAGCTGCTGGGATGTGCACTGCCATGCTTGGTCCCATCTTTCAATAGCTCTCCACTTTATTCCTACACTCCAGCAATGACTGACTTCCTCTTGTTCTTTGGACACAACTTGCTTGACTGCCCACCTTTGTTCTGATTACATCATCTGCCCTTGTCAGCTCTGTTCTTAACCCAAAAGCTGGTTTAGCAGAACTCTCTTGCAGCTGGAGTCCGGCTGGGTTCAGTCCATGGGAAGCACCAGTGGGATGTGACAGGGTAAAGGAGCAGGCAATTGGGTGTCTGTTCCATTCCCTCTCATAGGCACAGTTTGGGCAGTGGCTGCAATGCTTCTCTTGGGGCCAAAACTCTGGTGGCAACCTCTCTTCCAAGAGGTCCAAGTGGTTATTCTTTCCAGGTTCTGGTAACAGTGTCACCTGCCCATTCTTTTAGAATCCTACCGTTGCTACATTCTGAGTGCCTCATCATCCCTTATCCTGCCATACCTTTATAAATAGCCCTGAATTGCTCTCTTCTTCTGTCAGGTGACAGCCTAATATATGCTGTTCTACTACCTAGAACACCTTCCCACCCATTCTGCAGTCATCTTTAGATCCACCCTCCAAAGTCCACAGCAAAGGTTACCCAGCCCTTACAATGTTCACATGAACCTACATGGTAGAATCTGCCTTAGAACACCCATCGAATGAAAAGACGAATTACATCTTAAAGTGATTATATCCCTGTTTCTCTTCTGTCCCTAGTACTTAGCACAGGGGCTGGGAAGTACCTGTGATCACTGAAAGAAGAGTGGACTAATGGTAATAGGTCTTAACACTAACCTGCACTGTTACATGCCAGTAGGTAGTATTCACTAACAAGAGTGCCCAGAGATCTACCTCATCTCAATTCCCATTCTGGGGTGATCTAGTCTATTTTCTCTAAATTGGATGCTGGGATCCAGCTGTAGTTAATAACTGCTGATTACTGCATGGTGAACCAGCTATCTCTTTGGTAACTAGCTAGTTCCCCACAATCCCACATCACCTGGCAGGGTGTTTTCTGCTTATTATGCTAAATAGGTTTCACTTGAAAGATGTAATTATTGCTGCAACCCAAGGAAATAATTAATGGCCAATTTTAGTGTGTATAATATTCATTAATCAAATCAACAGACAAGATATCTGCAGAGTTTAGGGAAAAGGTCCTGAGAGAGGAGAAAAAAAGATAATCACCCAGAGATTTCTCCTTTTCATAAATATAGGTTAAATCTATTCAATTATAGTCTCTTGAAAGTTTACATTTCAGATTTAGTCTAATGCCTCCTAATGAAGTCTAGGTTTAAACTTTTGGGCTTTCAAATGCACTGCGCAACAGGATTATTTAATCATTTATCTCACAAAAGGTAGTGATTGCGAGGAGACTACGTTGAGGTTGAGTTCATACTTGGTCTCAGTCTCTTGAAATGCTTCTTCACATCTGTAGGTTCTTTCTGAATGCCACGAATGTCAGCTTGTGCTTTCTAACAAAGCGCAGGCTGGCACCCATTCCCCAAGCCCCCGTCTCCCCTTTTTCTGCAGTTCTGGGAGAATGAACTCAGGGATGCTGTACCACTGAGTAACCCGCTACCACCTCTTTTTTATTTTGAGACAGGGCCTGCTAAGTTGCTGAAGCTGGCCTTGAACTTATGATTCTCCTGCCTCAGCTTCCTAAGGGTACCACCAAGACTGGCCAGCTTCTGCTTCTTGTATTAAAGGCAGTGGGAAGAAAAGGGTCTAATGAGAGCATGATTTGGCTTGATGAATGTCTGCATTATCTTCATCCCTTATGAATACACAGCTTTTCAAACCTGAGGGAGGGAGGACATTTTAAATTCTTCTAATGCCTTGCTAGTCAGAGTCCAGGGAAATATTTGCTAGAAAAACAACAGTGAACCAGACATCAGGTCAAACCTATACCCAGTATTAAGAGATATTTTGCTCCCAAAATACAATGCCTCTTAAAAACTGATAAACTCCCTCCAGATCATCCCCCATGGCCCTTCTCCTCAACACCCTCTTACGAAACTCATGCCCTCAAATCTATGTTAAGCGTATATGTGCTAGATATGCATCCCCAGACATTATAAGGGGCTAAGTAAGGGACAGGAGATGGGTCACAGAAGGCAGCATACAATAACTGACGATCAAATTTACTTTTAAGCAAAAAATTATTTTTCATGTTTTCCTTTAATTTTAAATGCCAACAACCATACTCTAGCCTCTACATGCTCATAAAGCTGTTTCACAGTCCAGAAAAAAATAATTTCGTATTAAATACTGTTCACCATCCACATCTTAACAGTCTGGATGCCAAAGCATTTTTCATTCAGCATAATGATCTCCAGGAGTAAAAATAATATAATTATAACTGAACTACTTGGTCAGCTAAATCACAACCAGAAATGTGCCGGTATGTATTTCATTCACTGTGTCAAAAAATCTTCATTCTGGACCATCAACACAGCACTAAATTTTGATCTGTCATTGAAAACAGGTCGCTTCTGTTTCTGGCTTACAGCATGGTTACAGAATACAGCAATTGGCAAAGACAGCTTATATTTCATGTTAAATCTCTCCACCTGACCTTCTGAGTCAAAAAAAGGAGAGACTGGTGAATAAGGAATTATTTGTTATGTAAACAGTCTCTTTTCTTCTTGGGGAAAAAGAAAAAAAAAACCCAAAACAACAAAAACCCTCTTAGAGCCTGGGGAGACCCCAAATTCTTGGGAGATTTGTTGATAGGAGGACTACTGAAGGGCACAGCAGCTTTCCTGGGTGGCCTCTTCCTGCAGCTGGACAGAGGGGAGTGGAAGCCTAGGGTATCTCCTTGGCCCTTATGACAAAGCCAAAATAGGCGTTACTGGTGGAGGACTAGGGCTGCAAGGGCCTGAAGCCACCCAGGCGTGACCTCACCGCCCTCTGCTACCCACTGCCTTTGAGAGTTGAGCTGCAGACAGGATGAAGCACACATGCATTGCAAGAGAAAGTTCCCTCTCCACGTTCTCTCCCATCATTTGCTTTGAACTCATTGGTGGATCCATATTCAAACCATGTTTTTAATCTTCCTTTTAGTTTTCCTTTAGATAAAGCTTTGAGATAAAAGTTTTGCAGGTACTTCCCTCCCCTTTGTAAACCTGTCCCCATTCCAAGTCAGTGGTGTCCTGTCCCCACTATCCCCTGGTTACCCCATTTTCACACTCACCCTTCTTTTCTTTTATTTTTTTTAAAGAAAGAGGGGACGGTAAGAGAGAGAGAGAAAGAGAAGCAATTTTTATTTAGCTTTTCATGTGACTTTCATTCCTTGGACACTTTGTTGTGTATGTGGTGCTGGGGTTTGAACTCCTGTACTCTGGCAGGAGAGGCAAGCCATAACCACCAAGCCACACTGCTCCAGCCCTCACCACACTCTTAAAACCACCCCCTAGGTGTTCTCTTCTATGAGGCCAGTGTTCCTTAACCTGGAGAGCTTTATAAAGTAATTCTGCCTCAGAGCAGCCCCACAACTCAGATTTAATTGATCAGCAATGAAAGACCCACAGAGAGGCAACTCTGTGGTGTACCAGATGATCTGAGGCCCAAGAGCCGTAGCTGTGTTGAGCTCCCTGAGGACAAGCCTGTAGCTGTTCCCCTTTGAACCTGTGCATGGTACAGCACCTGCCTGCAAATGGTAATTGAATGAGTCAAATGTGTTCAGTGATTGAAGAAGAATGTGGGATAGACAGAAGAGCTAGCTATTGGGGATGGGCCATACACTGGAGAGGGTAGCAGAGCTTCTCAGGCTGGAGTGTATATCTACCTGCTCCAGTTCAGGCTGCAAAGCCCACACCTGTGGGTTTCTGATTCAGTAGCTCTGGGTTGGGGCCTGAATTTCCATTTCCAACAAGATCCTATGTGATGCTGATCCTGCTGAAAAGTGGATCTGGGATCAAGCTTCCAGAACCACTGTGCTGAAATGACCAAAGCAGCCCAGTGATCTTACATCAGGTGATGCACAACAACGCATGATAACCTGGGGCTGTGGGCATCTATGCCTGGGTGGGTGAGGACAGCAATACTATTAGGAACCCCAGTGATCAACAGCATGATGGCTATGGTCCAATCCTATCTGATTGCTGGCCACAGAGAGACCAGGGATAGGGAAGCCTCCCCTTTGGACTATCCAATGCAATCAACAATTTTTAATTTTCATGGCCTAAGTATCTGAATCACTTATCACATGTCCACCACTGTTCAGAATTTAGGTATGGCTAGTAAGAAAAGAGTCTATCACTAATATTTAAGTTAAAATATCATAGTACACTTTCTTAGAAATAGGCCCAAGATCAATTTTTCCAAAAGCAACCAATAATAAACCTAGGCCAGAAAACAAACCCACGGCTGCTTGTTAAATCAACTCAAGCCCTGGATGCCTCAGCTGTAAAAATACAGTGGTTTAACATCCAAGCTTCTCATAACCACACAAATAGATGCCTATACTGAAACTACTTGTGGGAGGAAAAGGTATGCTCTCCTCTACTTCTGTCAGTTAAGAGGCTTCTTTCTTTAAAGACAAAGGAAAGGAACAAGAAAAACACCAAGTGCATGCACTAGGTTTTCCCAGCAGGGTATGGGCTACGGGTTCCCAATAACCTTCCAACCACACAAGCCACTGAACCGAGACCCAGATGGAATCACGCCTGGAACTCGGGCAGTGCTGCTCGCCATTGCTGCTGATCTGTCCTGCGCATTCCAGCCAGGAGCAATAAATCGGGGTGTCAGAAGGCTGAATACTTTTGGGCTGTGAGACAGTTAATCTTTGAGGAGTTTCTGGAGCAGAAGTAAACAGGAAATTGTGACCTCTGAAAGAGGCTCTGTTTTTAGGAAGTGAGTGGCATGAAGACGGTGGTCTCACCCACAGGAAAGTGACAAACCTCACCTGTGCGCAGCGGTGGCGGTTCTACACTGTGGCCCCAGGCCAGCGTGGCAGCACCTCCCTCCTGGGAGCTGGTCAAATGCGCAGTCCCTCCCCACTGCCTCTCAAGAGCACCAACAGTGCCTGTGTGGGTGGGTGGGTGGGGGTGGCAGGCTGGGGGTCACAGCAACCTACATATATATTTTATTTTCCTTTTCTTTCTTTAAGAAAAGGAGTGGTGTTTGTTCAGACAACGATCCTGTGCTCACAGTGGTCCT
This sequence comes from Aplodontia rufa, assembly GCA_004027875.1. Classification (NCBI taxonomy): domain Eukaryota; kingdom Metazoa; phylum Chordata; class Mammalia; order Rodentia; family Aplodontiidae; genus Aplodontia; species Aplodontia rufa. The sequence continues at coordinate 89,362 of PVKS010003353.1, read as the reverse complement.
GAACCATGCCTCATCCAGCCATGGCTACAGAGCCTCTCAGAGCGAGCCCTTGTGGTGCCTCCTGCCTGAAGCTTGGCTGTGGAGGAGAGGAACTTTGCTGCTTGGCTCACCTCCTCCCAGCATCCTGTCTTAGCCCCTCCCTCACAGTCACTGCAGGCCTGGCCATTCACCATGGCACACTTCATCTCAGCTGGGCCTCTTCAGTGGCTGAGGGCTGAGTGCTGCCCCTCCAGAAAGCAGTGGCATTTCAGTGAGGACAACACAGAGCCTCTGAGACCCACCTAAGTCAGCTGGATGGAGAAATGAGACCCAAGCCTTCAAACCAAGCCTCTCGGTCATTTCCCTCTGCCTCATTTATGCTGCTGACTGGACAGCACCAGGTCAGAGGTAAAACTCACCCCACCCTCGGGGCCTTCTGGTTGAGCAGGACCATCGAGGCCAGCCCAGAGCTCTAGATGGTGCATGGAGGCTTTTTATGTACTGCTTTCTTACATATTTCAATCTCTGAAGGAGTTAAAAACAAACAAACAGAAAACAGGTGGGGATACGGCCAGAATGCGGATTCAGCAGGAGGATGGCGAAGAGCCTGGACAAGCCGTCACCTGGACTGAAATCCCTGGAGGAGTGGGACGCTCACGCTTCCCGCATGTTCCTGACACTGGCTGTTTTTGCTCCACTGTTTTAATGCCAATACCAATGAATGCATGTGGCGGCCAGCCTTCCCCCAACACCTCTGCCTTGGCTCTCACCCACACCAAAGCAGTGAGGAGGAGGGAGAGGAGCAGAAGCAACATCATCTTCAAGTTCAAGAACAAAAGGGAAAGCTTATTGGTTTTCCTTCTAGACCAAACGCCAACATCACATCTGTGCCCTTATCTACTTTTCTCCTTCTGCCTCTAGGTGGATTCAAATCCAGCCCTTCCCGAGAGGAACCATTACAGTCCTAAACGCAGCCTGGGCCTTCCTCTGCCCCTTCACTCTTCAGTCAACAAGCACTTCTTGAACACTAACTATGCCCCAGGTACTATTCTGGGCACTAGAAATATAGTCCTGAATAATAACAACAACAACAAATACACACACACACACACACACACACACACACACACACATATATATAAGAGAGAGAAATCCCTTCTGCCGTGGTGGGTAATTACACACTGAGAAGAAAAAGGTCAATAAGGACACAAGTAAATAGATACTACAATGTCTACTGCATCTGGGGGTAACTTCTAGGAAGAAAGGAATAGGAGAAGGGAACAGAGAGAGTGACAGTTGCCTGGTTCCTCCTGTGGTACTCAGCATGTGACCTGATTTAACCCAGTTAATACTTCCACGTTGCTCCCTCAGCTACTCTGTTCTTGAAGGACAGGACCTATTTTAGGCTTCTTTTAGCATACATGATTACATACACAGCAGATATTCCTTCCATCAGTTTAGACAAGCAAAAAACTTTAAAAATGCAGCCAACTAACATTTTAGAACTTAGACTTTTGGGTTCAAGAGAAATCAGGAGATGAATTGGTCTATATGGAGGGTGTGGAGTGAGCCACACATCTTGCACCTGTTTATCATGCTGTTGTGACCTGGCGCTGAGTGCCACTCTGATGAGACAGCAGCAAATTAATTACCTGGTGTTATGATTTGGACATTGGTTGAGAGTGTTCCCCAAGGTCTCATGTGTGGCGTGCTTGGCCCTCAGGGTGGTGATGTTGGGAGGCGGTGGGATCTTTAAAAAGCGGGACCTAGTAAAGACCCTTAGGTCACTGTGGGTGCTGCCTGCAGAAGGGATTACAGTAATTCTTGTGGGCCTTTAGTTAGTTCCCTAGATAGTGAGTTGTTATAAGAGTGAGCCCAGTCCCTGAATTTCTCTTTCTGTCTCAAGATGCAATCTCTTCTTCCCACACACACTCTTGCACACCCCATCCATCCTGAGGCCCTCACCAAAGCCCAGGTGATAACCTCACCATGCCCTTGAACCTCCAGAACTGTGAGCTAACTAAACCTCTTTCTTTATAAATCAGCCTGCCTCAGGTGTTTCATTATAGTAATAGAAAATAGACTAAAACAGTCAGTGAAATCCTGCCCTGCGACATGCACATCCTGGTGAACATGACCACCACAGGATACACGATAATTTCTAGGAAGGAAACAAGCAGGAAAATGAAAAGGGAGGTCATGAGGAGGCCCAACGGGGAGAAGGCCTTTCACAGGAGATGATGGATGTTTTAGCCAAGACCTAAAACAAGACAAGGAGCCAGCTGGACAAAGGGTAAGAAAGGAATGGGCTGGGGCCATGTGAGCGAGGCTCCTGGTAGAGGCGGCGGTGAGGCAAAGGTCTGGAGGTTGGAACATGCTCAGCACACTCACAGAACCACGGTGCCTGGGGATAGGCTTGGAGAGGCAGGGAGCTCTTTCTCACCAACCCATGTGGGCCTCTTTCAGGAGTGTGGGTTTTATTCCAAGTGCAATAAGAAGCCACAGAGCGTCCAAGTGGGAAGAACACACGATTTCTCTTTTAACATGATTCTAACAAGAGAGCCTCAGAATCGGGGGGACCACAGTTGAACAGGGACAATGCCATTTTATGCCTGCTATGCCAGCATAATTATTAGTAGCACCCCATTTCCCTCTCCAAAGTGTTGCAAAATAAATATTACATGGTCATTTTATGCAGAGCCCATTATTATAACTATTAGGATTCACCGTTCTATGAAAACTGATATTTTCTAGATCAGCCATGTCCCCCAAATCAAATGCAGCAGAAGCTGGATCTAAGCTGTTCTATGGTGTAAAGTTAAGCCTGTTCTTTATATTCTAAATATAAATAGATTCTACTGTATTCTTTTTTATTTTTTGGACAGGAAGAAGAGAAAATTCTAAATTCTACAAACTTTTCTCCATGATATATTCCACATTCCACAGCAGCTATAGGGGAGAGATTTTTTCCACAGATCAAATGTTAAATGTTTGTGGTTCAGCTGGAGTCTGTCATCATTTGATAAGGACAGAAAGGGCCAGTCACTGCTTACGGGTGAGATGCAGCGAGCCCTGTTCTCCTGGAAGCTTGCCAATGTCCCCTCTGAGGAGCTCCAGGTTACATAATCCCTGTTTCTCTAACCTCTCCTCTCTGTCTTGTTTTTCCAACGTGCAGTCATCCTTGTGGCTCCTCCAGTGACGCCGCCAAGCTCCTCACTGCGACACAGTACTCCTAAAGTTACATTCCTGAAACCCTCTGCTCTGTGCCCTACAAATCACTCAGAAGCTTCAGACCCGGGTCTCTGCTGCTTCTAGGCTGAGGTCTGGGAAGCTGGAACTGGTTCCGGAAAACCATGTGGTACCTCCTATCTTGCTTCCACCTGTCCTCCTGGCCCTGACCACCTCAAGAGAGGATTACGTGTAATCTCACAGCATCTGGGCTCCACAGGCACGTCTGTTGGCTGGGATTATACCCCCTTCTCACATTCCACCTTAGAATCACAGAATGGCAGACCAGAAGTGACCTTAGCAACACTCTCTTCATTAGGTAGATTTATTGAAGGTCAATCTCATGAAGAGCCCCCAGAAAAGCTGGAGCTTAACCTACATCAGAGCCCTGCCCCTCTGCCTGCCACCCACCTACAGCCACCCCAGGGAAATGCCACTGCCCTCCTGTTGTCTTATATCAACCTGTATGCACATGTCCTTTCCCACCCCTCCTTGACTTTGTTTAGCTTCTTGAGGGCAGAGAATATATTGAATAGGTTGCTGTATTATTCACAACGTGGTATCTCCCCTGTAACCAGAACTCCAGGGAGATGTTTGCTGAGCAAATGCTTGAATGGATTAAGGCTCTCCCTGAGGCAGGCTAATTTTATAAAGAAAGAGGTTTAGTTAGCTCACAGTCCTATGAAACCTGAAGAAGAGTAGTGTCAAAAGGCTTTGGGTGGTCACAGGCTCTGGGGACCCTGTGAGCAGGATTAGACCCAAATTCAAATCCAGGCTCTGCCACTGGTTTATCAGTTAGTGGAGCACGGAGAGGTGTCTGTCTACACCTACCTGTCTATGGGGACGGGGTCAATGAGATTGCGTATATTGTACCCAGTGGACTTGACAGATACACCTTCTTCCCCGGGCACCATCTCTCCCTCTTTGGCTCGCTTTGCTTTGTGAATATGAGGTTCAGCTTTTTAAAAAGTACATATAAAATATCCTAGGGGATAGTATTTTTTCCCATTCTGAACTATTAAAATCTCCCCTCAGTTGACGGATAAATCTTTACCATCATTTACATCCTTTGCAAATTTTTAAAGGAGGGCACTGAGATAACACCAACATAGGGGCATTTCTGAGGTTACTGGTGACAGAAGTAGGAGTCAAGAGAAAATTTAAATTTAGAAAGAGAGCTAAGAAAAGCCTTCTGATGAGCTGGAGCCAGTGGAAAACTTCACAGGGAAAATCAGTAGGAAATGTGCCTGCGTCAGAGAGCAATGGGCAGGGCAGCCGATCTGCCATCCCTGGGGTCTCCTTCTCTTGAGGGAAGCAGGATTTTAAGTCCAAGACCCAGGACTGATACCACACTGACATCTTGTGGTTGTGAGCATCATGACACCTGAGCAGCCCCCAAAGCGTTCACATGGTTATGAATATTTCTAGCATTTCTTAACTTTATAGCACTTAAAAAATTTCAAACGTTTCCTCAGCCACGGGCTCACTGTTTGCACATCATGGGAGCAGAAGTGAGGGAAGGCAGCTGTTGCTTCGAAGTGACGCTGGCACTTCTCCCGCTGCTGGTATCTCTAATAAGTGCCACTGTTTCCAAGAATTTGCAGCTCTTGGCTGAACATTTCTTATCTGCCACCTGAGACTTTGGGAAGGAGAGTTACTAAAACTTATTGGTTGTTTTAAAAGTGAAATGAAAACTGCAGCAGGAGTTTTCAAATACCAACCAAACTTCCCCCCTCATGAATTCTAAGAGAGGAAGAGAGGAAATAGAAAAATAGAGTGGGTCTTTGGAATTTCAAAATTAAATTTCTCTTCACAACCATAGCCTGGAGCTACTCAGCAGAGGATGCAGGCCAGCAATCCCCCACCCTACAGAATCCCGTAGGGTACTGAGTGCCTACTGCCCTCAAGGTACTTGAGGCTAGTGGGGACAGAGCACCAGTCACCATGAAGCAGAGGAGGTGCGAGAGGCTCGCGGGGACACCCCAGGGAAGGATCCCATGGGGGTGCAGATTCTGAGCTTTCTGTACCCTTAGTTTGGAGCAAATAAAGATTCCCGTGAAGGTGTTTACAGCGAGGTGGAAAACCAGGATTTAATTCCCAGCCCCATCACTTCCTCTCTATCCCTCTGAACATGTACCCTGAGCTCTCAAAATCTCCATTTGCTTCATCTGAAAAGCAGGAGTGGTAATTCCTAACTTACATTGTGTCAGTGAAGACTGGGCACAAACTAGGATCGCACAGATGATAGTGACAGCTGGGAGAGCTGGAGGGAGCAGCCAGCGTGGAGCATCAGGAGGGGACCACTGCCACCTGCTGGCGAGCGCATGAGCATGGTGGATAAGGCCGTAGAGAGGTTCGGTGGAGCACAGAGAGCCCAGGCAGAGGCATCTGACCAGTGCCTGCTTCTTCTGTGCACCCAAGGCCTCCTGTGATTCTTCAGCACCTTGGTGTTTGGGTGTTTTTTTTTTTTGTTTTGTTTTTGTTTTTGCCTCTTTGTATCCTCTCTCCCGGAAGAGGTTATTTTAACTTTTTGAAGGCACAGGTCACATCACACTGCATGCATCCCAGATGGCCAGGTACCTAACAGACACTCAGCAAACATGCGGCCTGGCTCCTTACCATGTTCTGGGTCACTTTTGATAAGTTAATTAACTTATCAAAATCTGCCTCTGTTAGTAGGCAGATTTCTCTTCAGCAAAGTTCAAATAAATACCAATACCTGTCTCTTTTGGTGGCCATGAAAATTAGCTAAGATAATGCAAGAGAAGTGGCCAGTGACAGGAGAAAGGTCAGTACAGGAAAAGCGCTGAGAGAGCCCCAGCTGCAGCATCCTGTCTACTTGGCTTCATCGAAGATGTTCCCTGAGATCCAGGCTCAAAGACCTAAGTATATGTTTAGGATACATCAGGGAGGAGTGTTAAGAAAACATGGGTTGTCGTCCCCACTTCTCAGCATTATATAACTTCCCAGTTCTTAGGCATAGCTTCTAAAAGCACATTATGGCAGCACTGCCCTTAACGAGTTTTCCAGACAAAATCTTTTCAAATTTTCACGAAAAGAATGAACTCAGCACCACGTCACCCTGATCATCTTAACAACAGGATAAACTCTGCTGCCATCAGATGGTTTAGCCCAACATCTGTTCCTACAAACCAGCGTGGTGCCACCATGGCTTCTGACTCCTACAAAGGCACACACATTTTTTTTTCTAAAAGAACATCATGTATGCTTTTAAAAATAATAAATGCCTATGAAAAAAGTGAAAAATCTAGGAAATTATGGAAAATGATGTCCCATAATTAACTATCCAAATATAGTATAGCTTATATGTTTTGCTATATTTCTTCCTAGTTTTCTCTGCAAGGTTTTTTAAAAATAGGGTCAATTTTATCCTTCCATTTAATGTAACCTGAATACTTTGTTTCATATTTCACTATTCATAAAAAAATCACTGAGCACTCAATGAGTACATAAAGCTTGATGCTAAAACAGGTGAGATGAAGTTCTAGTCCTTCAGAAGCCTGCCATTTAGCTGAGGCTAGATAATAGACAGGAAAAATGAATAATGGTATACAATAACAATCAAAACAAGGGGCAGTACAGATAAAAATGTATCCAACGGGTTCAAACCTAGACAAGACTACCATGGCCTAGAATGGTCTTGAGAGGATTTCATGAATGAAGAAAGGTCAGAGTCCAAATATGAAGTAGTATAATTCTATAGGTAATTTCAAATTGCTATTGACTCTACTAATTTAGCCTCCTTTTCCCAATGTGTAGAATGAGATTCATTGAAGTGATCCCCATTGCTATACCTTTGCTATTATGTACAAAACTGAGCTCCTGCCAAAGCTGTTTTTCTAAAAATCATAAATGAACCTAAAAGTCTCCAAAACAGTTAAAGTATGAACTACATAAACTAAATAAATCTCTTTTCTTTATAAACTACCAGACTCATTTATTTAGTTCTAGCAAAAGAAAACAAATTAAGACACCAACTCATTTTATCCATCTATTCATTCATTCAGGAAATGCTGACAAGTATTTTGGAATGGATATTAATGGACTAGGTGCTGGAGATACAAGTGAACCAAATGGACAGTGTTTTTGCCCCTTGGAGTGGACAGTTTAGTAAGAGAGAGACTGATAGGTAAGTAGACAATTACAATCCAATGTGATAAATAGTCTGGATAAATCAAGCTAATAAATTAATGACTACAGACACTATTGATAAATGCTACACTAAGGAATGAGCACCAAGAAGGGATCCCAGTTAACCTAGGCTTGGAGAATTAGGAAGGGCATCTCAGGATAGATGACAGTAAGTTGAAAAAAGAATAGCAGGCAAGATAGTAAGAGATGTCCAGGAAGAGGGAAAGCATATTAAAAGTTCTAGGGAAGAGGAAAAAAACAACATGATCCACTGTCTTAACCTCCTCTCCCATCAACAATGCCCATGTGCAACTCCAGGCTCTTCTGAGCTTGACCTCACTCCTTGTCTAGTGGGGAATGGCCACTTTGTCATCTCTTCGCTGAACTAATGCCACTTACTAATGGCATCTTTAAAAAGATACCAGTTCTCATTCCTAACATTAATCTAGTCAACCCTTTAGTTTTTCTTCAAAGCTCTGAGTAAGTAAGAGAAATTGAACCAAACTTTTCAGTATGCCTAATGGGTTCCGTACAGCAACATCACATCTAAATTTTTACAAAAACCTCCAAGAGAAAAAGATATATTGGTCCTTATAAAACAGATGAAAACACTGAAAAGGTGGATGGGCTTGCCTTACTCCACATGGCTAAGCTTCAAACCCAGTTATGACTCCAAGTCTAGCCTTATTCCACTGCATTATGTAACTTTGTAGAAAGGAAAACAGATCCTTTGAAAAGCATACTTTCCCAAGTTGGACCTTCATTGTATAGGACACCAACCAGCCAGGGCCTTCAGATTCTACACATGGTCTCCAACTTAGGATGGTGCCACTTTATGATGGTGAGAAAGCAGTAAGCCTTCAGTAGGAAGCTCACTGAGAATTCTGAAAGTGGCTCTCCTTCCAGACTTGTAGCGTGGGGCATGATCCAGTCTCTGGATGCGGGGCTGCGGTGACACTGCTGTTCTCCAGTTCCCAGTCAGTCCTGTGGTTTGCAAGGGAAACCAACCTACACTCTGTGCCATCAGTCAAAGAGCATTTGTACTTTGAAATTATACACTTGGCTCCTGAGCCCTCTTTTTGGCCTGGCAGTGTGCCGAGCCTTGCCACTATGGCCCTATCCCCACCAGATGCTGGACTGGTGTTGGACATCCTTGGCCAGGCTGCTGAAATCCTGCATGCTAGACCAGTCTTCTCTAGTGGCCACAGGTTCATGAGAGGTGGGGTGGAGCCAGATTACTCTAGCTAAGTGCATGCTGTTATTAACCTGAGGCTTGGCACAAAATTCCACCAAGCTGGTAAATCAGTTGGGTTACATGCCAGTGAATCTAAGTGAGGTGACCAAATAATTTATCATCTGAACCACTGGAACACCTCTGAGGGTGAATGGGGTATTATTCGTAATTACACGGGGACACACGTGTAAACCAGACGGGGCCAGGGCAGATCAGAACTTATGGTCATGAGGAGGCACTTTAATCTCTAAGCTTGAGGCCTAAATGACAGCCAACTAGAGGCCTTGAGGGATCTGTCCCACAGGCTTAAAACCTCAAACATCCTGGTGCTCACAGCAAAGGGGCATCTAAAGATCAGCCTTGGGAAAAATGATTTAAGGAAAGAAAAACTACAAAAAGAGTTGTTCCTGAATGCACAGAGCTGGCCTACAAGCGCTTGCTGCAACCTTGGGGTGGGGCATGCTGTAGAAACAGGGTATCCCTGTTTCTTTTATTACCCCTAGGCCTATGGAATATCCTCCCCAAGGAGCAATGCAAGAATAAGAGAAACAAAATGCAGCACGGACGCAAGAGCTCAATGATTTGGGCATAGAACTTACAGCCCCTGAACTGGCGGCCCAATCATATCCGTTTTTGAGCCCATACTGGCTGCCCTTGGAGACTGGAGTGCCGCTGACATCTGCAGAAGATGTATTTTGAGTAACCTGCGTCTTCAGTGTGCTCCTCATGAGAAATCTTCAGTGTGGGGAGACTCCAACCGTGTGGGTATCATTAGTGTCACTATGTAAAGCACCATGCAAATGCCATCTTGTTTTTTCAAGTGTACAAACACAAATAGCCTTTTTAACTTGTTTGCATTTGTATAAAGAATCATTCTCATGGAGGCTGGCCAGAGTATAAAGACCCCAGATTTTGCCCCCACCTAGAACTCTTCTAGTCGTCACTCACTAAATGCTCTCCAGTGACACAGACCCAAACGCAGTATTCCAGAAGCCACCAGCAGTGGAGGTGGAAGCAGGTGGCTCTCAGTGGGGAGCGGCTGAAGCCATGAAATGCACTCTGCCCCTCACATTGGTTTTCCACTGCATCGGGTCAGAACTGATTTGATTTGCTGCTCCGAGTGGGTTTCACACCTGCCCTCCTATTTGCCAGTGTGTCTTTTTCCATTACCCATGTTTAAAAACAGCCTCTTTAATTTATGGGCATTTAGGGCTCCAAGCTCTAGGCTCACCACAGACTCAGGCCCCTAAATGGTAACAGCTGAGCCGGGTTGTCGGGATGGGTGAGGCCCCCTCCTCCGGTCCCCGGTCCCCGGAGAAACAGGCTGGAGAGACAGACCCAGCCCCAACCCTGTGCCTGGCTCACTTGGGGGCAGGGTGATTTGCTTCTAGCAGAAAGAAATGGTTGCCTGGGCGTTACAGGAAAAAATAAATAAAATTAAAACAAAACAGCTCCTCAATGCCAGCACCTGGCCTGTTTTTGACCTCTGACAGGAGACGAAACATTGATAAGGACCGTCCTTTAGTTGCAGGTGATGTGTCTTTTGGCTGTTAAAATACCCTTCCTTTTTGATGTTTGACAGTAGGTGTTTTATTTTTTTTTCTTTAATTGGCAAAATAAGGAGTATCAGTATGTTGATTAAGGGTTTTTTTCTTTTGTTGAAATTTTACTGTCTCATGAAATGCCAAAGTCTGGGAACAATTTCCTTAGACTTCGTGCCTGGGCTTCTGAAGAGCAGAGAAAAGGGCATGTTGGTGGAAGCATGTGGAGAGAGCAGGCTCATCTGGGATGCCTATCTTCCTGGAGCACATAAACACTAAGTTAATAAGGACGGGGGAGGCAACAGAGATGCCTCAGCACTGTGTGCGCCAGGCTCTGGGCTTGCATTGTCTCCCTCACCACCGCCCTGCAGAAACAGCTAAGGGAATCATCCAAGGTGGTACCAGTAGCTAGTGGGAGGCTGGGCTGTAGCCCCATATCTCCATTCCTTCCCTACCCTGTGGACTGGGACACAGGAAGGCAGGACTATCAGCCCTTCATTGAACAAGCACTGAATCAATCAATGGAGGGGACTTGTTTCCCAATTGAGCCTACTGCCTTACAAAACCCAGGCAAAGATATTATAATATGATCTTGTTTGCTCTCTGTATTCCTAATTGTTTTATTTGAAAATTTGGTCTCTGGAACTGCAAAGTTCTGGAAGTGCCTTCATCAAAATAGGCTCAAGTCCACTAGGAAACAACCTTCCATCCTCTGCAAAGCAATGCTACTCATTTGTCATCGCCTCCCTTTTCTTCAAGACCTTTGGGTATTTTGTTTTCAGTTGCTACCTCCAAAAAGGTTAGGGTACGCTGAAGCAACTATTCATGAAAGCTTCCAAAGAGTTCAAGTGGGAAAATTTTGAAAAATATCAAGAACAAGAAGTGCACCTAAATATTACCTGTGGATTTAATTAAACCACATTGTTGCCAATTTGTAAAATCACAGAAACCACACTATGGCATTCTTAAGGGTCATACAGCATTCAGTACTATATCTACCGTCCTCTTGTTATCTGTTTGGTTTCCTAAATGCTGTATTTGCAGATGTTGTAACATTCTTTCCACCCCCTCTCCATTCTGCCCACTCCAACTTGTGACCACACAGCAAGTAATCCCCCCCAGGCATACACACACTAACGCATGCCAATAAAGGTTAAAACCCCAGGTATTCCTGTATTTAACTGGAATGAGTAATGATTGGATTTGGCATCCATTTTGGAATGTCTCCTTTGCCTTAACAACTCTACTAAGTATTGGTGAATAATTTTAGGCATTCATTCATTCAGTCAATGGATACTGAGTATGTGTTAAATGCCAGTCATTTTTAAGACTGATGGTATACAGAAGTGAATTAAAAATACAGACAAGGGCTGGAGCGGTGGCTCAGCAGTTGTGGCGCTTGCTTGGCATTCGGGTTCAAACCCCAGCACCATGTACACAACGGAGTCTCAGAGCAACGAAGCCACATGAAAAACTAAATAAAAATAGTTTCTCTCTCTCTCTCCTCACTATCCCTCTCTCTTAAAAAAATACAGACAAAAATCCTTACCATTACAAACTTTTCCTTCTAGCTGGGAAGAGTCTGATAATAATAACTTTGCTTATTAAAATCAAAGTGGAAAATTTAAATGTCAAAATTTTACATTTGAAAACAGAAACCCCTGTTAGATTCTAAAATTTTTTTCATTTTTTCATACTGGGAAAAAATTATTTTGTATAAGATTTAACACAATATACATCACTTACAGCAAAACCATGCAGACATGTCTTAGTCACGTCCACGTTCCTGACATATCATCTGTGCGCATTTTCACTGCCAAGAGTAGGAGAGTCAAGGGCCTGTGCCAACCCCTCTTTAGAGGATGAACCCGGGGAGGAAAAGGGTTCCCAGCACAGAACTCATTCTGGCAACATTCTGCCAGGTCAAAGTTACTTCCTAAGAAACCAACGAATCACTTTTAGGTAGGACCATTACATAACGTAGCAATTGTTTTACTCAGAATCTTCTAGTTGAAGCTTATGACATATCTTAAAAATGAAAGAGAGGAGTGAGGAGGAGACAATGGAATCAAGAGTATCTGCCACATCACACTTCATTTGCTGTGAGCAATTGCTAACAGATGAAAAGAACCCCCTGCTGGAGGAGCCTTCAAACACATGCAGAACTCAGTGGAATCATGGGGAAGTTCTTACAAAGAAAATGCTAACTTCCATGATCCTAAACAGATGAACACCAGACTAAAATGCTGCCCAACATGGGAAGACCTAGGCGAGAATGAAAGGTGGAGGAGGTTAAATCTGTGGAATTCTTAGCAAGTGATATTCTACATAAGATGAAAACTATTTTAAATATTTGAGACAACTGAAATATACATAAAATATTTTCTTTCTTTCTTTCTTTCTTTCTTTCTTTCTTTCTTTCTTTTTAGAAAGAGAGAGAAAGGGAGAATCAACTTTTATTTATTTTTTTTAATCTGGACTTTGTTTCTTCAACACTTAGTTGTGTATGTGGTGCTGGGATTTGAACTCGGGTCCTTGCACATGGCCAGGCAAGTGCTCTAACCGCTGAACCACTGCTCCAGCCCTACGTAGATTATTTTCAACCCTTATTTAGTTCTTACATTTTTATAAGCTAATAATTTTTGGAAAGCTTTATTTATTTATTTATTTATTTTTTAAAAAGCAATGCTACTTTTGTTATTTTCATTTGAAATAATCAGAACCAAGTTTGTTGGCAAGACAACCTTCCAGATAAGGAAGGTAGTTCAGTTCGAGTGGAAAGCAAATCATAGGAATAAAAGGGAAAGTTATTAAGATGCCTCGCATCCCTTGAGAGTCAGGCATTTATGCTGGGCAGAGGACTTACTATAGGAAGCACAGGCTTCAGGAGTATGAAGTTTAAAGCAGCCTTTCAAATTCCCCCCAAGTACCTGGATGTGGTGGCGCATGCCTATAATGCCAGCAGCTTGGGAGGCTGAGGCAGGATGATCACAAGTTTGAGCCCAGCCTCAGCAACTTAGTGAGACCTTGTCTCAAAATAAAAAGTAAAAATGCTGGGGATGTGGTTCAAGGATGGGTTTAATTCCCCAGTACTAAAAAAGATAAAGAAAGAAAGAAAGAAAGAAAGAAAGAAAGAAAGAAAGAAAGAAGCCCTAAATGGCAAGAATTAATAATACAGACTGACTCCATTGTGTGAGTGTAAAAACACGTGGTGAGATTCAGAGAATCAAGACAAGGACTCTGCAGGCCATGCCCTCTAGCTGTAGATCTGAGCAAATGAAAAGGAGCAAGACCCCCTGGAGGGACTGGCACAGGGAGGGGTGTGTTTTGAAAGAACTGAAAAGAAGCATTCAGTTTAAATATACAGAGATACAGAAGGCAGCCTCAGCTCCGACTGTAGTGCAGCAAAATTTTATAGGGTTGTAGAAGGCAGGCACGGAACACAAACAAATCAATGTGGACAGGAGGAAGAGATAAACAGTTTTAAATGTCTTATACAACTAACATGTTTCTGCAGCCATGTTCACTGCCAAAAGGGGAGACTTGGACAATATTGGTCTGGCTATCCTGATCACAGAACTTTCTGAAACCACAGCAGATACAGCAGTGTGTGCTTGAGAAACGGCGATGCCTGGCGCAGGTTAAGCCCCCAAGGTAAGTGTGACTTGTTATGGATAACTCTGCAGAAGCAAGGCTGTGGGTCCTTTCAAGTTTTGGCTGGGAGCCTTTTGGAAGGGAACAGGGAAGATCTTGTAAACTTTGCTTTATCTATTTGTCAGCTTGAGACTTGCACCACTAAAAAAATAGTGCATGAGTTACTATGAACCCTTCTGCTATTTATAAAGTAAAGTACAGGTCGTCAGTTACCATCTTGACTTTGAAATAGTTTTTATTTATCTTTGTGTTGGTTTGAAACTTAAACTTTAAATAATGTCTCTCTCTCACTTGGTTTAGGGGGAGAGGATAATAAAAGTTTTGATTTCTATTTTGGTCTCCACCAAAAGAATTTCATAAACATTTACGGAGAAGATTGTCAGGCCTGACCTAACTGCCCCAGGTTGAAGAAGACAAACCTTCTTATGATCTAGTCAGATGAATATATTCATCATTTTCATTTTTGTGCTATGATTCATACCAACAAGGGCACAGTTTCCATTAAAAGTAACCAGAGTTCACAGGCACCCCATCAATTACCTAAACTACCTATTTCTTGGCAAAGGTTGGTTGCTATACATGCAACCAAGTCGATATATATCAACTCAATGAAAACATTTCCTAAAACTCTCCCAATGCGATCAGTGCTGAGCCTTCTAGGGCTATGAAGACACCTACCCCGAGCGAACCTCCCCTTTCTGCCCACCCCCTTTAGCTGCCCTTAGGTCTTTTTGGACCTTCAGAATTTGAGGTGCAGGAGAAGTGGATCTTCATGATGGTCATTCCTACCTGTCAGTTCACACAGTGGACATTTATAAAAAGCAAAATCTGGCATGCAGGGAGGCAGCATGGGGAGAAGAGAAAAGGCATCTTGTGGGAAGTACACCTAGTCCCCGTTCCTGGGACCTGTGTGTGTGAGGATGGGAAACAGAAGGCACAGTATAGCTGGTGCTTACCAGCACCACCCTATGGCCCCACCAGGTGTGTGCTTTTGTGTACACATAATTTCCCCCTTACAAAGTGGGCTTCTGCACTAGGATAAGGACTCCGGTCAGATTCAGGCCTCTGGCTTTGTCACATGGCACTTGCTGTGGGACAGAATGGGGATCTAGTTCTTTTTGCAGGTAGGAAGCTTTGCTTTTCTGAGAACAGGTTGAAGGGCTCCACACATCCAGAAGTGAAGATGAGGGGCTGGTTCTCTTTCTAAACTTTTTTTTTTTAAGAGAGAGGGAGAGAAATAGAGAATCAATTTTATTTATTTATTCATCTGGCCTTCATTTCTCTGACATTTAGTTGTGTATGTGGTGCTGGGATTTGAACCCAGGTCCCTGCACATGCCAGGAAGAACTGTAATTGCTGGGCCACCTCTCCAGCCCCTCTCTTTCTAATCTTTATGACATCTCTAAAAGTTACATACATCTTCTAGAAGTTGTATGGCCTAAGTTTATAAAAGTTCATTCTGGATATGTCAAAATATGTCAAGCATATTAGTTACGCCATGAATTCCTTCTTGTCTTGGTATTTATCCCCCTCCCCCTTCTTGAATCTGCAAATGGGCACTGTGAATAAATAGATTCTTCCCATTTTGGATATAAAACCAAAGAAGGAAAATACACAGTCTCTGAAAGAGGCTAAATAAATAGGCCTGTAAGTTAAAAATTAATAATTTAAAGAAAGTTATTGGGTATTCTTTGTAAGAATTTCAGGCAATAAGTACATCTTATACTTTGGGAGTTAAAGAAAGAAAGAAAGAAAGAAAGAAAGAAAGAAAGAAAGAAAGAAAAAACCCCAAAATGCAGCTGCGCCTGGTTGGAGGCCCCCTCTTCCTGGCGTGTGGTAAACAGCGTTCCTCACTCTGCCGGACGAGTGACAGCTTAAGAGTCAACTCACTCTCGCTCACTGGATCAGACGGCTCTTCTGTTTGTGATAGGTGAAACCTTATCTTCACTTTAATGAGAACTTGTCCCACATGTTTAGAGTCCAGGAGGGGCTATCCCTAACTGCCTCTATGCTTCATGCCTTTCAAACTAGGTCTGAGGAGATGGGAGGCGCTGAGTGCTGGAGTCTGGGTAAGTCTGGTGAAGGAGCAACTTCATGAGCAGAGCCGGGCCAGGACAGGAAAGGAGTATCACAAAGGGCCTGTTCTTTGACCTGAACATGCTCCCCACACATAAGCACAACCGTCTCTCTCTGTATCTCTCCCTTCTCCCACCACATGTCCAGCTCCCTGCCAGGATGTGAAGGCATCCGAAGACAGAGGTGTGTGCCCAAGCATTTCTCTTTGGTCTTTTACTCCTTCGCCTTTATTTTCCCAAGATGTTGCTATTGCATCTTGCAAGTTGAATTTAACAAAGTGCAGATAATATTACTTAAGCAAACTGTGAGTGAGCACCCATTTTTCATCCTTACCCCCAGAACATAACAAAGTTAATGAACTGCTGACTTGTGTGAAATTGAGGAGATGGTCAGCCACTGGCACGGACCATTCACGATGGCATCAAAGTTTGCAAAAGTGAAAACACTTCCAGAGAGTTCAAAAGGAGAACATGAGGTACAGAGCCTGGTGTGTACAGTGAATAAGACCAGCAAAGAGGGACTAGCAAAGAGGCAGAGGGCAATGGCGGCAGGGCTGGGAGGGCAGAGATGGTGGCTCCAGGACCCAAAATTGGCTATGCCAAGGGACTGCTGGGGCTGCTTCTGAGAACCTCTCCATGCTTCAAAGTCTTCTGGAGAGCAGGAGCCCAGGGATGGAGAGGATATCATGAAGATGGGCACTGAGGGCTAAGAACCTGAGATTCGAGGAACTACCGTAATGTGACTAGGGGCACCTGCAGCTCACAAAAGCCAAGCACACCAGCTCCATGTGTCAACGCTGACCTGTGGGTTTGACAGCATTATTGCTAGGCTGCAATAAATTTCCTCTCTCCTTCCTGATTTTGAAGGAGCTACTATTTCTAAACTTAAAATGATGGCACTGTATGGAACCTTTTAATTCTTTTACAATAAAAAAAAGGAGGGAACAGTAAATGCAGCTGCCAAACATAACGTCTGTAACTGGTGCCTTTGCGATGATCCAGCAGCAAGGCCATCTTTTCCTCTTACAGTAAGTGCAACATAAAGTCAGCTCAAGCAGCTCTAGCTCTGCAAGTGAAGCATGTGAGCTGGCTGCCGCAGTCCTGACGACTTCATCCAGTAAATTACACTTCTTCTTTGTGCTGATGAAACAGCGTGGGAAGGTGTGGGGAATAAAACTAAATAACACCTTCCCGAAGCAGTCATTTTCACATGTGACTCTGTGATAATTACAATTCTACTATACACTGCAGTTTGCTGGGACAGCAGCCCTGCCAGAAATGAACTTCAGGTTAGAGAGGGCTAGGTAAATGCTTACTAACCAACATGGACACAGTAGCAAACTAAGATCCATCTGACTTCTGCAGTGAGCATTTTTTAGTAGATTTCACACTGTTATCAAGACATTCGTATGATTCAAGAATACCAGCGGCATAAAATTCTTTCTTGCATTCTTCATCTGGTGGCTTAGTCCCTGTCATTTTGTGGAAACAACTAGAATGCGAATACAAGGGGTAGATGAATGCAGCTCTACTCCACAGGTGGCTTTGGACAAAGAGAGCACCTTGTCAAAGGCTCACTCCATAAAGAGGATGTAGAACCATCTCTGGAAGACACTGGAGTTTCCTCATGGCACACAGCATATTTTGGGGCCTGCACAAAGCATTCCCAACCCTTGTGCCAAATGGGGAAGGAATGGAAGCTGCCTTGCCATCATGGACCAGGGACTTTTATCCCCTTTTATTACCCACCTAGGTTTCTAACTCTTCCTTGGCACTGGGTGGCAAGGGATGCCAGGGACGAGGCTGGGGCCCTGGAGAAGGCAGTGATCAGGGATGGAAAGAAGCATCTGGAAGAAATGTGCACAGTCAGACAGCACAGAGGCATAGCAACCGCAAGCACACAGCCCCGGCACCCACAAAAGAGACTCCTGTGAGGTGCAGCCTATGCCCATGCACACACAATGTCTCCTTTCCAACCCTCCAGTGGGCACAGTTCAGTGGCCCAGGGCACTTCAGGAAGATTCTGGACCTGTGAGACAAGGACATATGGCAGAGCAAATCGGGTGCAGAGAGGACCAATCTGTTTGGAGTTTATTTGGGTACAAGCAGACCCTGCTTAACCTCTGTCTACCTCTGGTTGAAAACAGATAATTGTGACTGCAGGAGACGAAAAAGCAGCAAGACTGGATGTACTCAAACACAGTAAATATTATGTTTTCTTGCAAGTGCCCTCAGCAAATGAGGTGCAGGAGCAGAGAATTTACAGAACACATCCCAGAGACCTGTTCACTCAGAAAATCATTCACTGAGCTTTATTTTTCAGTTTTCCAGACAGGACCAGTCAGGCCAATTGTTAATGTAATTTTCAAGCAATCCTTTAATGATTGGGCTGTGCGGTATTGTAGGAGCTGAGCAGGCCTCATTTTAACTATGGTGGAGTTTTATGATTCATATAAAACATTTTGAAAATGACTCAGGGAAAGAGAGGCCACGGTAAGATAAAGGTGGAGAAGACAAGTCATGAGGTCTGAGTTGTTATTCCCAGATTCAGGGACTAGCTGTGTGGCTGTGAACTGGTCACTGCAGTTCTTGGAGTGTGCTTCTTCATCTGAAAGGAAGGAAAGGGATTTCCCAGTCTTATCTGCATGTGTCTGTTCCTTTTATCTTAATTTCATGGACCCAGGTACAACACACTTGGTCAAAATAAACCCTCTTTCTAAATTCCTGTTCACACTAAATTTAGGTTCCCACTAAATTCCAATTCACAGGATCAGACTGGGTTCAGAGTTGGGTAGGACAGCAGGGCACCCTCATTCAGACCTTATGAACCATCCAGGACCCCTCCAGCAATGTAGAAGCTTCTGCTGAGGCAGCTCACTCCATTTACAATATGCACAAATTGTCACAAGTGTCTCCTCACAGAGTACATTCCTGTAACTCCTACCTAGAGCTCACTCTTCTCTCCTCTAGTCACATGTGTACATAAATGGCTTTACTAGGAGCACACAGGGAGATTTTGGAACTTTCATATCTGACATCTCAATTTTAAATAGAAAAAAAATAGAAAGTCAATGTTCTTCCAGTAGAAAACGCATAAAACTCAGTTTATAATTGTTACAAATAGTACTAGACAGAGGAGGAAAAATATCCAAAACAAATATGCCAACATAATACCATATAAAGAAGAGGGGAGGATGAGCTTTCCATGTGGTGGAGATTGTGCACCTAGATAGCTCCAGGCCACAGTCATTTCCCCTGAAGTTCACATGTAGTTTGTTTTCTTTCAAATGAATTACTCTAATATTGTTTGTGTCCATGTTTCATTTACTTAGCCCAAAACAAGTTCACCCAAAATTTTGCAGCTGTCCTTATAAACATATCAACAGGCCTAACATGAGGAAGAACCCTGGCTACACAGGGCCTCACAGACAGCTCCTCACAGGCTCCTGTTAGTACATCTCCTAGACGCAAGCTCATTTCTTCAGGGTTTATGATTCTGATGCTATAAATCTAATACAGACTTGAACTTGTTAAGCAAATGATTCATGTAATTTTGTTTACAGAACTGGACTAGATAAAGGAAGGAAGGCAGGAAAAGATAAAAATTCTACTATTGAATTTGTTGTTTTCTTTCAAGCATTTATAAATAATGGAGACAATCTTTTTTTTTTAAACAAAACTGTTTAACATCTGCTTTTTATAACAGTGTTATTTCTTAAGAACATTCAGTGTTTGAAACTTGTTCCCAAGCCTTACTTACACATATCACATAACTAAAATTCCAAAAAAAGAAACATGCACACACCCCATAACTCCAGGAAATCCATGATTAACTGAAAACCAGAGCTCAGACAGACAGAATTCCAGACTACCTGTGGCTTCCATGTGACTTTCATAAGAAAGTAAGAAAAGACAAAAAATAAAAAAACTATTTAAAGCAAAAGACTCACTAAATATAAGTTAGTATATACTCAGCCTAATTGTTTATACTTGGTATACTTAAAGTAATCCGTAAAAAAACAATTTGCAAACCAAAAAACCACATGTTCACAATGAGGGTTCGTGATTGTACCCTTTATTTTTACCTCAGTTTCTTTTGTTGAACAAAGCAGAATATAAATAGATTCTATTTTTTAAAATCTCTATAACATTACTACTGTTTAGGGAAGACCTCCATATTGAAATATTTGTGTTAACAAATTAACAAACTGTGATAAGGTGGAGGCAGAACATGATGAATTTCAAAAGATTTGAGATTGTTCAGTGTATAGAATATAAGACTGTAAGAGTCTCAAGGTTTAAAGGGACCTTAGAGATTTATCTAATTGTCCTTAGTGCAGAAAGGGAACACACAACACAATTATCTCCTTACCTCACAATTGTCCTCTGAGATAGACATATTAATCTTGAGATTGGGGGAACAGACTCGAATTGATTAAAAAAAAGATGAAGAAGAAAAAGAGAGAAGTATCACAAGTTCTGGGAATTCTTCTCTAGGGTGGAAGATCCAAGGGTAAAGAATTAATCAGAAAAGATGAAGATATGCTTTCTCCTCCCATTCCAATGCACACACCAATACTCTAGAATTGATATACTGAGACATACACAATAATCCAAGACAGTTCCTGGAACATCCTAGATACACGAATGTTAACTTCCTTTCTTCTTAATATCTAGGGGACAAAGATCTTTATGACAAATTTACAACTATGGAAATTTGATAATTGTCACCTAACTAAAAGAGTTTCAAGAAATGCTAAAACCCACTTCCTAAGAATAATCAGTCCAATTGTATTGTTTTAATTTTAAATTAAATGTGTATACTCCTCCCCCCTACATACACACTCACACACCAGGGGATAAATCACTGGAATGACTGAACACAAAACAAAATACAGACATAGGAAAAGGGTGGCAGTTTCAACTTTGAAATTCACTATCCTTGTCAGTGATAGTCAGACCTAAAGCATTAATTTATTCTGAAACATTAATTAAGTGGAGCTTTTTTGCATTTAATTTTCTCTGGCATTTTGGAATCTATTTCTAAGCCCTGTGGAAATGGCAGGTCTGATGTTATTAAAGTTAGCCTTTCAGAAAGTCCTCGAACTGAAGGCTCCAACATATTAAAAAATGCTGAGAGTTCAGATAATGCAAATCTAAAGTATTATTAAAGGGTATTGCTAACACATGAAAGAAAAACCTTAATTTCTTTAAAATAAATGCAACTGTTAGGAATGCTTCAATTTTATATAATATCTGGGTCCTTCAAACTCTACCTTAAAATGGTACCTAGAGCCAGTTTCCTTTCATTCATTCATTATCCACTTGCTTGAATATTCACTGAGTGCCATCTGCATGCCAGGGACTGCTCTGCGCAGGGTAAGCAAGGTCCTGTTCTTGTGGACCTTATAGACTGGATGGGAAAAGTGAGAACAAAAAAACTAGAAAATCTCCAACAGTGACAGTCAGCTAAAGAAAGTAGAAGAGTGATGTGGTTGCGAGAGCTTGGGGAGAGCTCTAAGAGGAGGAATTACCAACGTTGAAAGTCTTCAGTGATAAGGAGCTGGTCACACAGAGATCTGGGGGTGAACATCTCAGCTGGACAGAGCCACGGTGTCTCAGTGTGGAGGCAAGAATGGGCTCTGCAGTGCAGGAACAGAAAGAGATCACAGAATTGGAGCCACGCAGTAGGTGCTGGGGCCATTGACTGAGCCAGGGAAGCAGGGGAAGAGTAGGAGAGTGTTGTAGGTGTGTGTTAGGGGATCAAGAGTTGTGTTTTGGACATGTGGCACTTTAGATGTCCACTTATAAGACTGGTTTGATAAAGCAAGGAACTATAGTGAGTACACCATCAGCTGGAGTCGAGCGAGGAAATCTGAACGCAATTCAGGAATGGAGGCTGCTGCTTGCAGTCATGCTCGGTAGAAGTCCGTAGTTCTCTAACAAGCTTCATTCCGGAGTCACTTCGGATGTTCAACTTCTTAGGTAATATGTAATATGTCTCAAATTCAAAATAACAAACATAAAATATTCTGTTGTGAAAGAAAATCCTTCTAGAAACCACCGATTATTCTTCTTGTATAGTTACTGCAGTGTGCTCTCAAACGCACAAATTCTTCACAGAATGCAAATAAATGGGTGCCCCAGATGGAGGTGGTGAAATTATTTTAAAAATTAAAATGTGTGTAATAGGAGCTGGTTTTGGGAAATTAAAAGCAAAAGACTTTCATTTGTGGTTCATAACACGAAAAGCTAGTGAATGTCAGTGTGTTTAAACGCATTTGTGTGTATCTGCCTGGGTACACGCATGGAAATGTGTGAGAGTTGAAGCTGGCCAAAGAGGAGGGAGGGGAGTTTACCTTCCTTCCCAGTCAGACTGCTTCAAATGATTACACTTCCTTACTTGGGATTCTTTGAGCTTAAATTCAGATGGATTCAGCATAAACTATTTTAAAAAGGTGACGCAGATGTGGGAAAAATGGTAGTAGACATCTTACTGAAGTGCAAGATTCTGGGGCAGCACAGAATTCTATCCACATCTCCTTCCCAAGATGCAGCCCTCCAGAAACCAATAAAACATCAGTGCTTCTTGTGTCTCTTCACTTTCCAAGAAATTTTTGTGTCTGAACTTCATCAGCCAGCAGGGCAAGACCTACATACTTCAGATTATTTGAATTTATAGATTATGACGATAATACATACCAGGGTCAAGAGCCTTTCTCCTGAGTCTCCTTGCCAACACTAAGGAAAGGGTTGCCTTACTCCTTGCTAACAAATCTTCAGAAGAGAGCACTCCTCTGCAGCGTAGCTGTCTGGCTATAATAGACTCAGCCTCAAAGCTCATCTTGAGTATTCCAGAAATAGAGTTCATTTTTCTCATACCCATAAATGCTGCTTATGAATATGTTCTCTGAGAAACTGGGAAGGAGTCACTTAGCAACCAGCTGACTTCTAAGGAGTAGCTCTACTCTCATCCTATAGGAGGGATAAAGTCTCTAATCAGGCACCAGGGACTGAGATCACCCTGTGAAGTCCTGCCCATAAACTTCACATTTTCTAGCCCAGTCCAAGACAATGGGTCTTGGAAAGAGACAGTTCTTTTAGGAAAGCAAAGAAGTAAACATTATAATTAAGGGAAGAACGTACTGAAAAACACATAGGAATGGGTTTTGAAGGATGAAAAGGAGTTAGGTTAAGAGACCTGGGAGATGGAGATGTTATTTCAGAGGAGGGGCCAACTGTAGGACACAAGGGGGCAAGATCGAGTGATGTCTGCAGAATAAATGTCTACCTTACAGTGTGAGGTTGAGGCAGGGGAGGGGAGACTGGCCATCTCCATTCAGAAGGGAGTCCTTCCTGCCATGGAATGTGCCAATTACCCTGAAGGACATGGAGAAGCACTTAAGAATTTTGAGACTGGTAGGGATAAGACGGCAAAGGTGTTCTGACTCGATCAAATGTGCATTTTAGAAAGAGGATGCTAACTGGCAGCAGCTAGAGTACAGATTAGGTTGAGGGTAGGGAGGTGCCAAGCCTGGAACCAAAGTAATTTTCATTTTATGTTAAAAGAATGGGACTAGAGCCACCCTTGAAACTGCTGTGTGACAGTTTTTAAACATCATTGTTTCCTGTGCCCCCTAATGTATGTGGAAACGTGCATGTGCTTTGTCTGCCAGACAGTCTTCCGGGGTATCATGATCCTGCAAAAAATGTAGGATGGATGTGAAACTGCTGTAAAAGATGCAAAAGATCTGAGGGTCACTGGGAAGCATGTTGGATCACTGAGGGAGATTCTCATTAAGGGGTAAAGCTGAGAAATGAAGGCAATGATTAGCACAACTAGGAAGCCTACAACCTGGCTAGCAGACAGCTAGCCAGGAGACCATCAGCCCTCACAACCCAGCAGATGTGCTCTTTGGATACAAGAACCAAAGTGTTGCAAGCCCATCTCTTCCCATGTGACCTACCACAACCATCATTAGGATCAGAGCAGGGACTTCCCTCCCCTGTGCCTTGCCCTCCCATCTCCAGGTCCAGCCCTACATTTCCTTGCACAGGGGCTGATTTTTATTTGTCTTAGTGTTTTCTTGGCTAAGTGCTGGAAATATATCCTGATGTCTGTTTTAAGAAATACCATGAGATAAATGGATAAATGTTGCTTTAAACATTATACAGCCATATGGAAATAAGGTCTGGATAATTCTCAAAGAGTTAAACATACAATTACTGCACGTCTGGCAATTCTACTTCTAGGAATATACTCAAGGGAATTGAAAACAGTTGTTCAAACAAAGACTTGTACAACAATGTTCCAAGAAGCATTGTCTATAAAAGACAAAGAGTGGAAAGAACCCAAATGTCATTGGCTGATGAACAGATAAATGAAGCATGATATATTCATACAATGGAATATTATTCAGTCACACAAAGAAATGAAGTACAAAGGTATGCTAGAACATGGAAGAACCCTGGGATCATGTTAAATTAAAGAAAACACAAGAGTACGATTCCACTTATGCGAAAAACCCAGAATATGTCCATGGAGACAGAAAACAGATCAGTGTTTGCCGAGAGCTGGGGGTTGGGGAGGGGAACAGAGATGACTGCTTAATGGAGTGAGATGGTGGTGATAGTTGTATAACACTGGTGAATATACTAAAACACACCAAATTGTACACTCTGAAGTGGTTAATGGTGAACATTCTGTTACAAGAATTTTACTTCAATGGAAAAGTACATTTTTATAAGTCTAATTTCACTGAAGACCAAGGTAAGTGAAGCATTGTAGTTGTTCTGAGGGTCCATATGTCCCTCCTTCCTCCCTGTTCCCGGTTCCTTCCTTCACACCCAGCTTGCAGGGCAGACAGGCCAAGCATGGCATTTAATTGTCAATTTCTTCTGCAAAGTGGGAGTTGCACAAAGATGATTATCTTAAAACGTGTGTGATTGATGGCTGATTTGTTGGGGTGCAGTGGGTCCTGAGGATAGGCTATTCCCACGGTAGAGTGGGGTGCAGGGATGAGCGCTCCACATTCTTCCTGGTGTTGCAGCTGGCGAGGTGATGAGTCAAAGCATTTTAAGAGTCTGTCCTTGTTCTCTGAAAGTTCAGCAAGATACTGGGAGTGACAAAGAGAGCTAATAACCTGCTCTTCTAAGGGGAAAAAAATCCTTACAAAATGTATTTTTTCTTTAGTTTTTAATTAAAATTGACCTTTCTGAATCTATGGCTGGAGGCAGCTAAATTAATGAAAAATGATGTCATTTACTGGTGATACTAACAGTGTGACAGAACAGTGGAAAAGGTTATAATCATCGTAGAACTCTCAAGTCTCGAGGCAGCACTAATTGCTGTGTGGGGTGGTGGCACACAGATTAACAGACATTATAATCACACTTGAGCAGAGGACTGACCCAAGCTTATTGAAGCCCATTTGGAGTGGGGTCCCCTTGGCAATTTATCCTCAGGTTTTCCTTTAATGCTTCCAGCAACCGGAAAAGCAAATGGGAAGGAGTTCAGCCCTAAAAGAAATGAAATTTCGACACCGGGGGCCACAAGCCCCCAGATGAGGTGAGACCAGGGCTTAGCCTGAGGGGCAGGGAGGAAGGAAGGAGAAAAGCAGGGAGGAAGTGGAAAATTAGGGGGACATAAATGAAATTCATTTGCTTTGCTTCTTCAAAGAAGGCTAGGGGCAGGAGGTGGGCAGAGAACAGGAGGTTTCTACAGAATAGCCTCAGAGTCCACATTCCCTAAAATCCCAAAGATGCTTTCTCCAGAAGCCACTGAGTGCTTCTATTTTCCCTCACATAAGTCAGCCGGTGCTGAATCCCAGCGAAGAGAAGGCTGGGGAACGGGCAAGCGTTTCTGAGGGACCCTGGAGGGAAGGCTCTGCTGAACTGAGATTGCACCATTTCTCCACCACTATTCCTTTATTCTGGATTATTCAAAACTGGATTATTCAAAACTTATAACCACAATAAAAAATCCCTGTGGCTTTAGTGCCTGCAGCAGAGGTGGAATTGCTAAACGAGGAATGAGCAAGCGTGGTGGTGAGATCCACGCTGTCAGAAACACTTTGTAGGAAGCTTTCCTTTTTTTTTTTTTTAAAAAAAAGTATTTTACTAACCTTAAACAATACAAAATAAGATGTGCTAATTTTTAAAATGTGGTAAAAGTGAGTAACCCTAAGTCCCCATGACATCCCGTAGGTTAACTGCTACCAGCACTGGGATCTGCACCCTTAAGTTTTCAAAGTATAAGCAAATACATAGCTGCTTGTGCTATTTTATAGCTGCTTCTTATTGAGCACTCCCTACCGTGCCCAGCATGATGCAAGAATTATCCTGTTTAATTCCCACAAAACCCTCAGCAGGCAAGTACTAAGATGGCCCCATTTTTACACCTGGGCAAACTGAGGCTTAGAGAACCTAAGTAACTTGCTTGAGGTGACAAATTTGGCCTCAGACATGGGCAGTTAACCGCTAGGTCGACATACGGCATCAGCCCATGTCAAACCATGGAAAACTAGTGTGTCCTTTTTCATGGCTGCATGGTATTACACATGAACACTCCAAATTGCATGTAACCTGTTCCCTTCCTGAAGGACATTTCTCCTGTCTTCAGTTTTTCTCTATTATATATTGCCTTCATGAATTTCTTTCTATAGTACAGCAGTAAAACTGTTAAATCAAAGCAGTATGATTTAAGTGTAGGTAAGGCTTCTCTCCTCATAACCAGCTTCTGCAAATCTGAACGTCCAGTCAGAGGGTCTGACAGCCCTTTCCCCACACTTTGCAAGTGCTGGACAATTACCAATCACTTTAAATTCTGGCAAACCAACAGATGAAAATCGAATCTAATAGCTGTTTTCCTTGCTCATAATTGAAGTTGAAATAATTCTGATATGTTTATTAGCCATTTGCATTTCTTTTGTGATTGTTCATACCCTCCCCACATTTTTCTATTGCCTTAACATCCCCTACTGATCTGTGGGAGCTATGGATTCTGAATATTAACCCTTTATCTCTTACATATGTTTCACATATTTCCTCCTGGTTGGCCATCCATACTTTAGTTTTGTTTATAGTTTCTTTCACCATAAGTTCATGAAACTGAATATGCTAAACATTTTAAAATTTCAGGGCTTCTTGTCAGGTTTTTAAGGCCTTTTCCATGACTATAAAAATAGATTATTTTCTCCTAGTGTTTAATAGATTTGAAATGGAGTATGTGGTATGAATTAGGAATCTAAATATATGTTTTCCTGAGGAGATTGCCAGAGGACTCAACACTATATATTACATAGCCCATCCCTTCCTACTGATCTGAAAGTTTCCTTTATCATATATTAAATTCTCATGTACACACGGACCTACTTATAGATTCTCTATAACATGTTTTAAAATCTGGTAAGGCAAATAGCCCCTAATTATTTCTTTCCTTAAAAATATGTCTTTGCCATTTTGGGTGATTTTTTTCTTTTTTATAAATTTCAGAAACATCCTTTCAAGCTTTAAAAGGTTCATGAGGACTTTATTGGAATTACACAGAAGTGTTTGATTCGAAGAACACTTACTTTACTGAGTTCCTAGCCACTTCCTTTATCAACATCTCTTTCCATGTACTTTCATAAAGTTCTATCACTTGTTTTGATATACTTTTTATTTAAAAGAGAGAGAGGGGGAAAGAGAGAGAGAGAAAGAGTGAATCAATTGATTTTTTCATCTGGCTTTTGTTTCTCCAACACTTAGTTGTGTATGTGGTGCTGTGGTTCAAACCTGGATCCTTATGAGTGCCAGGCAAGTGCCCCAAACACTGAGCTACCTCTCCAGCCCCATATATATATATATATATATATATATATACATATATATATATATATATATATATTCTTTTTTTTTTGAGAGAAGGACAGTGTGAGAGAGAGAGAGACAAAAAGAATAAATTTTTTATTGAGTTTTTCACATGGCTTTCATTGCTCTGACAGTTGTGTACGTGGATACTGGGGTTTGAACCCGTGTGCTTGCACACGCCAGGCAAACACCGTAACTGCCGAGCCACCGCTCCAGCCCCTTCACATACTTTTTTAAAATTAATTTTAATGTTATATTTTTATAGAATGTGATGCAACTGTGAAGGGTACTCTTTTCTCTCCCATAATACTGTATATGTGGCTAACATATGGAAAACAATGCTCCTTTGTGTTAATTCACATTCTAATGATGGGTCAATCTTAGGGAATCTTTTCCAAATCGTAGCAAACGGTTTGGAAATGGCTTGTGTCCCCCAAAGGTTCACGTGCTGGAAGCTTGTGTCCCTGTGTAGCGGAGCAACCTTTAAGAGATGGGGCCTAGAGTCGGATGATTAGGTGATTAGGGTGCTCAGCTCAGATGGGGTTAATCTAGTTCTCTCAGAACCCCAGTTAGTTCCCACAAAAGCAAGTTATAAAAAGAGCAAGCCTGGCTGGCCCCTGAATCCCTCTGACTTCCTGTCTCACCATGTGATCTTTTCTGCATGCACTCCCACTACCATGAGGTCACCTACCATAAGATCTTCACCAGAGATCAGACAGATGGGGTCACTCAATCTTGGACTTTCAGCCTCCAACAGTATGTTAAAGAAGCTTCTTTTCTTTATAAAGTTCTCAACCTTGGGTAGTTCACTATGACAACAGAAAACAGACTAACATACCATTGCTTGATATTAATAACATGGAGATGGACAAATGGGTTTTAACCTTTTATGCTATTTACTCAATAATTGATACCAATTTCCTAATATTGGACTACTCTTGCCTTCCTAGACTAAACTTACAATATCATAGTGTCTTATTCTTTCGGTATTTCAATGCACTTAGTTTGCACCTATGTGGGTAAGTGAGATGTTCCATATTCTCATCTGGTTTAGGTTATAAGAGTTAAGCTGGACTGTAGAATAGGTTTGGATATTTCCTGTCTTTCTCTATGCTCTGGGGGTATACAAATTGCCTATAACTAAATTTGTGCCTTTAGAAAGAAGGAGACTTGGCTGATTTTCAAAAACATTTAGATAGTTTGTTATAACAGACAGATGGACAGACAGATGGAAGAGTAAGCTTAGTCTATGGTTATTTTTTATTCATATGATCCTTCTTGAGTCAATTTTGATAATTTATAATTAAAATTTCAAATTAATTACTAAAAATATATATGCATAGAAAATTGTATTGAACCTTTGGTTATGTCTCCCCGTTCCTTCAATTTAGCTGGGAAGAAGAATTCCCATTTTATCAATATTTTCAAAGAACTTCTTTTTGTTTGTTCGGTGGTTTGTCGGTGCTGGGGACTGAACCCAGGACTTCACTTGTGCTAAGTATGTGTTCTACCACTGAGCGATACCCACCAGTTTCTTAAATTTTATTTAGCAAATCTGTTAGATTTTTATTTGTAATTGTGTTTCCTATAACCTCAGAACTTATATTTATTACTTATGCTATTTGAATTTCTTTTGCTGCTTTTTTCCTTCAATATTAATTTGCATTATTTTAAATTGAAATAAATGAACTCAATTTCATATAAATGAATGTAAGACTATAATTTGTCCTCTGAGAAACACTTTGGTTTCAGCTTAGGGTGTGTATATGGAGAGCTTTTATTAACTTCTATAATTTCATTTTGATTTCTTCCTTAACTCATGTCATAAAAACAATGTTCACACAAAATTTTATAAATGAGTGTTCATAGAAGCTTTGTTCAGAAAAGCCAAAAGGCAGAATCAACCCAAATGTCCACTAATGAATGAAAGCATAAACAAAATGAGGGATATCACTGAGCTATAAAAAGGAGTGAGGTACTACGACACATGCTACAAATGGATGAACCCCAAAACTTGCCAAACGAAAGAAGCTAAATGTATAAAAGGCAATGTCTGACGAAAAGGCACAGAGCTTCCCTGCCCACTCTGGGTGCACCACCCACGCAGCACCTCTGTTCACCAGAAGCTCTCTGAGCCATTGCATTAGGGCTTTTATTGGGGGATTTATCACGCAGGATTGATCAATTACTAACTCAATCCCTAGTTTCTCCACAATTCCTGAAGAATGGGGGCTGAAATTTCCCAGTTTCTAATCTTGGTCATTCTAGTAACCAGATTCCATCCAGGAACCCAGGAGTTGTCCTATGGAACAAAAGATGGCTCTGATCACTCAGCAAACTCCAAGGGATAAGGAGTTCTGTGTCAGTAACTGGGGTCCAAGAACAAACAAATATTAGGAAAAAAGATGCGCCTCGCATCCCTATTGCTCAAAAAATAATAAGCATTTTAGGAGCTTAATGCCAGGCACCAGGGGTATTATCTATCTATCTATCTATCTATCTATATCTCTAATATGTATATTAATTAAATATATACACACATGTATGTATGTGTATAATGTTCAAGGCAAATGCACATAGAAAAAATAGGCTTAGTTGCCAGGGGTTGGGGGCAGAGGGACTGCTGATGGGCGTGGGGTTTCCCTGAGGGGTGATGAGCAGTCCTGAAATCAGATGCTGTTGATCACTGCACAACTCTGGGTATACTAAACTATATACTTTAAATGAATGGTTTTATACTACATGAATTGTTATCGCAAACTCATTTGTAAGGTGTTGTGTGGATATTGTTGCAACAGCAACGACAGTTAGAGTATTTTAAAACTTCCAAGTTAGTTGGCTTGGGGAAGGGTGTGCGAGTCGCCAGCACCCAGTGCTGTTGTCCCGTGTTTGAAGAATGTGGACTCCGTGTGGTCTAGCACTTTGGAAGCATACAGAGATTTCCTTTGTGGCCTACTGCATAAATGATTCGTGCTAAGTGTCAAATGAGTACTTGAAAAGAATATGTGGGTAAAAAAAAAAAAAGAATTTAAAATTTTTTCATTAAGCCGTGCTTGCTAACTGAGCTATTGATATTTCTGTATGCTTTTGTTTGCTATTGATTCTCTTGTCAATTCCTTTGAGAGGCATTTTAAAGTCTACCGTGATGTTTTTTAAAAAACTATTGTTATATTTTGTGAGTATAATATCTTTATTATAAATAATGTCTCTAGCCTAGTGAAAATCTGCATTTTCCCCTGCAAAGTGGCTTCTGGAACCTATTTTTTTCAGCTCCTTTTGTATATTCTTCATCTAATTCACTTATTCCCAAGAACCCTCACCATCCACCCCCACGCCCCCCAAAATGTCCTGGGGTTCACATACAAACTCCCTGCAAAGGTCAGTGCCACCAGAGTATTGTAAATGACACAGTCCATCAATATTTAAGGGCTGAAAATAAGAACAATTAAAATCAACTAGTAACTCAGAGTCAAACAAAAATCACAAGGAAAGAAATCACACCTAAAATTGATTTAGATGGGCATTAGAAACCCTACCATGTGATTTACTGACAGAAACTAAACACTCTAGTGTGGCCTAGCAGAAAAGAAAAATACACCGTCTCCCCCCTCCAACCCCCGCAGTTTGGAAGCTGATGCACTGAATCTTTGAAATCGTAGGTTCACTCTGAGGGCAGGCCTCATGCGATGTTTAAAGGGAAAAAAATTAACCTTGTGCACACCTCCTATATTCAAGATCATTAATGAAAAACCAAAATGTTTAATTTGCTCTGATGTTTCTGCCTTCTGTCATTTTTGTATAGTTAACAGGATCGTAATTTAAGCAAGTCACACATTGTAAATAACCTGGCTACGTTATTCCCTCCTCTTGGTAATTAGACCACCTTTTGTTACAAAGAATCCTATAAACCATTTAACCAGGAGTGGTTGTAAACTGCTCGTATTAAAAATTGGGTGCTCAGCTCCTAGGTTGAACAGCACCAAGGAAACTACATGCCTTTTTTTTTTTTCTACTTCACTTGCATTTTATTTGAGTTACTGGAATCAATTTGATAATTGATATATAGGCATAAAAATCAACTATAAAAATTTTTGGAAGAAAGCAATCCCTACTGACCCTGTCATTTTGGATCAGCCCAAAGCACACGTGAGTGTCACATACAGATTCACAGTCGACACTGCAGGCCCTCACCCACAGGCCGTCCCTCCAGGCACCTATAATAAGATGAAGCAATCAGCACAAGAAATTGTAGAAGTGTTTAACACATTGAAACAAACAAAACCTACTATCTCTCCACTTTCCTGAGCAGAGCAACCTGTATTTTTCAGTGGCTTGAGATTCTGGATACGTTGATCAACCAGGATGTTAGAAATCAAACCTGGGGCTGGAGCAGTGCCTCAGCGGTTATGGTGG
Organism: Aplodontia rufa; assembly: GCA_004027875.1. Taxonomy (NCBI): domain Eukaryota; kingdom Metazoa; phylum Chordata; class Mammalia; order Rodentia; family Aplodontiidae; genus Aplodontia; species Aplodontia rufa. Next base: position 57,236 of record PVKS010003353.1, on the reverse strand, counting down.
TTGCCTGGCATGTGCAAGGATGCGGATTCAAACCCCAGCATTACCTATACAACAAAGCATTGGAGCAACAAAAACCAGATGAAATAAATAAATAAAATTCTTTCTCTCTCACGGTCCCTCTCTCTCTTTAAAAAAAGAAAAAACATCAAATCTGCAAAAATCATGCTAAGAATCCTAGTTTTAGCATGTAGGACACACATAGATGGGCAATCATTTTTGCCCAGAGACATCAGGATGAGTATGGTGACTGGCTTTTAAAAAACTGTGGTAAAAAATGCAACACACATTGTATTTACTATCTTGGGCACTTTTCAGCTTACGGTTAAGCAGTGTTACACATGTTCATATTGCTGCACAACTACAATTTTCCATCTTATAAAATTGAAACTCTGTACCCAAGAAAAATTAATTCTCCTTCCCCCAGCCCTTGGCTACTACCTTTCTACCGTCTGCTTCTACCATTTGGACTATTTTAGACACTTCATGTGAGCAGTATCCTACAATATGTGTCCACCCGTGACTGGCTTATTTCACTTATCACACTGTCCTGTTATAGCGAGTGACAGGATTCCCTTCTTTCTAAAGGCTGCATTATATTCCAAATTATGCCCCATACTTTATTTACTCAACTGTTCATGGCTATTTAGATTGCTCCCACCTCTTGGCTATTGTGAATAAAACGGTAAGGAACTTGGTTGTGAATATTTGTCAGAGATTCTGCTTTGAATTATTTTGGATATACACCCAGAAGTGGAATTGCTGCATCCTACGGTACTATAATTCTCACTTCAGGCTTTCAAGGACTCTGTTTCCCATAATGGCTGCATCCTTTTATATTCCCACCAGCAGCGAACGTACGCTCCAATTTCTCTGCATCTTTGCCAACACTTGTTAATTTCTGTTCTAACAGGAGTGAGGTGATATCTCATGGTGATTTTGATTTGCACAATTTTATGATTAGCCTCTTCCCAATGTGCATGGGTCTCCTCTTCCCACTCCAGTTCTTCACGCTGGGGCCTAAAAGCTAAGTTCAAAGCTGTCTTTGAGATCATAACACATTTTGGGGTCTTGTTGGTCATTTATCTATCTTCTTTGGAGAGCTGTTGAAATTCATTGCCCATTTTTTTTATTGTGTTATTATTATTTGTTGTTGTTGTTGAATTGTAGAAGTTTCCTGATATAGTGTGGACTTCAGCCCCTTATCAGAATGTCAAAGTGCAAACATTTTGTCATTCCGTCTGTTCCTTCCTCACTGTTGATCTTTTCGTTTGCTGCATGGAATTTTTTAAGTTTGATGGAGATCTATTAAACTTTTCTTTTGTTGTCTGTGCTTCTGGTGTCATGTACAAGAAGTCACTGCCAAATCCAATATTCTGAGGCTTTCATGTTTTCTTCCAGTTTTATGGTGTTAAGTCTTCAATCCATTTTGAGTTATTTTTAATGATTTTTTTTCTTTGCAGTGCTGGAAATTGAACCCAGGGCCTCACACAGATAGGCTAGTGCTTTTGAGTCATTCTTAGATGTAGATGAAACATTATGGAATACAAGTTCCTCAAAAACACTAAAATTATCTGTTGAGGTCAGACACTTGCTGAGAGAATTAGCTCACTGCATCTGACATCCACTACGCTTTCAATTCTAGGTTTCTAAGTTAAGTGAACTGATTTGGGTAAGACTATGATGATTACAAGGAAGGAAGAAATCTTTTTCAGGGCAACATTTAGGAATAATTGAAGAAATTTAATCTATTCTGCTAGATAGCAAAATAAAACAGTATTTTTTCTATCTCCTATTATAAGGCGAAAAGTATCCCAAAGACCCAAAATGTGTTGTGATCTCAAAGACAGATTTGAAGTAATAAAAGCCTGAAATGAGGGCAGCTTCTGAACTTTTATAACATCACCACTTGGCTTTTAGGCCCCAGGGTGAAGAACTGGAGTGGGAAGAGGAGACCCATTCACATGGCAAAGAGGCTGGAGGGCCGGTGGGACCCTTCCACCCCCATCTTTCCCACTCCACCCTCCACCAGAGCAGCTCTATATTCATCCTTTTTTTTTTTTCTAAAGAGAGAGAGGGACAGTGAGAGAGAGAGAATCAATTTTGTTTAGTTTTTCACGTGGCTCTCATTGCTCTGACACTTCATTGTGTACGTGGTGCAGGGGTTTGAACCCAAGTCCTCAAGCTCACCCACCAAGTGCTGTAACTGATGAGCCACCACCCCAGCCCCCATCCTTTTTTTTTTTAAATCTGTTTAATAAAGCAAAAATAAAAGGAAAAAGGAAAAACTCACTAGTCTTTAGCTTTTCCCAGTATTAAAATTCAGATTCTTTAAGGCAGGGATCAGGGTAATTCTTTGTCTATTTCTCTCTGATTTTACACTTATTCCCCCAAATATACACTTCCCACCTTCACTTTGGAAAGTAAATGCACCACAAACACAATTAGTCAAGGAGAACAAAAAGTTTCAAATTCTATTTTCCGGGGTGTATATTACTATATATATTTAAATATACGAGACAGTACTGTCTTTCATCTGTCTTGCTCAGTCAATACCTTAAATCCAGAGTGCGTGCTGTATTTGCTCTGGCATAAAACTGACCCATAGCAGTTCTAGAAGTTGAAGAGATACAACTGAAAGAGATAAACGTGACCAGTCCCAGGTGCCTTTCATAACATCTGACATACAGGTATTAAAGTGTATTGCAATGCCATTATCAGCAATGGAACAAAAAACGGGGCCCTTCCCATGGACGGGAGAAAAGTCCAATTACTCTTGAGAGGGGAAATGGCAACTGCACTGACCCTGGTGGCACCTGAGACCCAGCGAAGCCTCCCTCCCACACTCGTTAACGGGATCTCTACTTGCGGTTTGTTTGGGTATGTTCTGGCTACACTAAAGCTACTTGTAAATATTTCTACCATTTCCCTTTAGGAAACCCAGGGCTTGGTATAAAATGTGATTCCCTCATGCTTGAGGCCATTAGGGTAAATGTGCTTCGTGTGTCCCACTTAAAAAGTGCATGCAGGAAGAGGTGCAGACTCTAGACACAGTCTGCCTTTCTTCCTGCCGTCTGGTTAATGTAGCAACTGGCTGCTGGAAGGCAGGGGAGGGAGATGGACCAAGAGCGAGAGCTGGAAGCCTGCTGGCGCTGGCAGGATTTACCCCAGCGCTTGTGCACCATCCCTCCCTAAACAATCTACCCAGAATGACGCGCTCGCTGCATTTTGGGTTAAAAGTCCCCAACATCGGTACATGATATTCTACAAGGTGTTTACCCAAGGGGGTATCTGAAATATACAAACTTTAAAAATTAGTTGAGAGCACTTAGAATTTGTGTATTTTATTTCAATAACACTTGGATAAATTAAGTTTTAAAACTTCCCAATATAGACTTAGTAAGCAACAGAGGATGGCTCCAATTTCTTTCCTTTGAGGGTTTTTTCCCCATTTATCTTCTGCAATGTCCTGACTTCTCTAACTTTCCATCTCCTTGCATTGCTAACCTATATTCCTAAATCCAGCTCTGGTCAAGTCACACTCCTGGTTAAAAATCCCAGATGCCTCTCCTGGTTTGTCCCTACATAAAGTTCCCTCCAGGCTCCCCTCCCACGTCACTGGCCATTGTTAAGCCCATGCTATGAAGAGCTCACACCCCACACTTCCCACCTATCCCTACATTTTCATCTCAGACTATTAAAATCTTATCTGTCCCTTCCTAGATTTCTATGAATGGATCAACATAACAGTAGCAGCACAAACTCTTGTTTATTATACTTTGTTAATAATGTTTTGATGCCATTTATTACATAGAAATCTTTTCGTTTGTAGCAGGTAAACTCCACAAACGCAAGGCTCTGTTTTATTCACTAATGTATCCTCTGGGCTTGGCACAGTGACCAGCACATAGTAGGTGCGCAACTATTATTTGCCCATTCCAAGTCAACTTTCACAAATGACAGCTTGTTTTCCATACAACGTGCTCTGCAAAAAAATTATTTCTATTCATGAAAAATACCATCACAATACCTATAAGCCCAATATTCCAGATGGGGAAACTGAAGCTCAGAGATTCGAGGTAACTGATCTAAGGCCTCACGGCTCAGCATAGTCCGTATTCAACCGCCTCTTCCTTTGAATTCTCAGAAGGTGCATCACCACTGTGGGACCTACTTTCTGTCTGATATTGTGGTTATCTGCAGACCTCTCCTTTCTTTCTGGTTTCACTTCTTTGTGAACAGAGAAAAGGTTTTATCCAACATAGTATCCTCTGAAGTACCCATCTAGAGCTTCACAAAGCGGGCGATCCATAAATTTCTAGTCACTGAAGAGTAGGCTGTAAAGGGGAGGGGGGAGTACAATTTAGTATGATTTAGAGAGTATCTCTTTTAAAATATATCCTGGAGTGTGCAGTAAACTAAAGCATAAATGAGCACTAATTAATGAAAGCAGGCAAGTTAATTAGTGAAAGGAAGCAGTCCACACCACACACACACACCAGTAGCGAACAGCCCCATGTGCGATGGGGCCCCTGGGACTGCAAGTCTTTAACATACAAAAATTAGCTGCAAGACTCAAAGAGCAACGCTACACTGAAGGCAGCTTCATTTTTTGAACTATTTTGAAAAAAAAAGAAAGAAAAAGAGAAGACTGTGTTATCTGACTATGAGCAGGAAATTTCACAGAAGTCATTCCAGAGATTTTCCTCCCTAGGAATCATGACTACCATATCACAAACGCTAAACGAGTGGATTAAACTAAAAGCAAACACAGCTCGTGAAGCAGGAGAGTTCTGCTTTATCCTTGCATGAAGCTCGGATTACTCTTTGGCAACTGCCAGAGTGGCTGGGCCTGTTCTTGTCTTTCTTTTCCCCACAATTCCTGGTGTACATTCTTGTTCCCTGCTTCTGAAACCCTGTCCCAAGTGTGGGGACTCAAGATCTACAATGACGCTTCAAAACACACTCATTTCCAGGTTGGGGACTGGTCAGTATTATCATTCTTTTTTAAGAGAGAGGGACAGTGAGAGGGAGAGAATCAATTTTATTTAGGTTTTCATGTGGTTTTCGTTGCTCTGACACTTCATCGTATACACGGTGCTAGGGTTCGAACCTTCGTCCTTGTGCATGACAGGCAAGAGCCGTAACTACTGAGCCACTGCTCCAGCCCTGGTCCTACTATTCTTCATGAATACATATATATCAAAATGTGCCTTTAGGAAATTAGATTCTGCACAGTTATTCTAAAACATGCAAAATGTCAATTCACTAAATTTGTTCTGGAACACTTGAAAAATGACACTCATTTCGCCTTTCTTACTAATGGTAAGATTAAAGCAAATTCCCAGCAAGCCATCATAGATCACTACGTGACTTTGAGGTCCAGCAGTTACCGTACACCAGCACGGGTTCACCATGGACTGGAGCCAGGTTGAACTGTACCTTTGACCCACGTCTTAGTAAACAATTTGCTACATAAATGAGTTGGTAGTATAAGGAAGATTTAGCCTGATTATTGCAAAAGTACATCAAAGGGAAATGTTCTTGTGGCCCTAATCTATGTGTCCACCTCTGAAGCTTTCAGAAATCCCCACCCCACCCCCTTTTGTTTTAAGAGAGAGGGACAGTGAGAGAGAGAGAAAGAATCAATTAATTTAGTTTTTCATGTGACTTTCGTTGCCCTAACACTTAGCTGTGTACGTAGTGCTGGGTTTGAATACGCGTCCTTGTGCATGCCAGGCAAGTGTGGTAACCGCTGAGCCACCACTTCAGCCCCACCCCTTTTTAAATTCTATCTTTTGACCTCAGTACAGGTTAAAAAGACGATTGAGAATAACACCAAGGCATGAAAACAGTGACAACAGCTAAAATTCACTGAGTATTCTACTATGCCGAGCACATCCTAAGGACTTTACATGTGTGTTCACTTAATCTTCAAGCATCGCATAAAATAAAAATGTGGGCTGCCTGGGTGCTGTGGCACATGCATGTAATCCCAGGGACTTGGGAGGCTGAGGCAGGAGGATCACAAGTTTGAGGCCAGCCTTGGCAATTTAGTGAGACAAATGAAAGTCTTTGATAGCCTCTGAAGTCAGTTTAGGTAGATCAGAGATTTGTCCATTTTTATCTAACTCTTTAAAATGCATTAGTCTTATATTTGTTCAAAATATTCGCCGATTAAATTTAAATCACTTCCCTAACTTCGAACATGCAGGTTTTTGTGTTAATAACATTATTTATGGCTTTTCTCTTTTGGCTTTCCTTCAGTAATCTTGGGATTGATCTGTCAACTCTATTAATTTTTTTTCAGAGAACCAACTTTTGGATTTCTTGAACCTGTCTAGTTTAAAATTTTTCATTTTCCCCTTATTTTCAGTTCTTGCTTCACTAGTTCCTTCTTTCTGTTATCTATGGGCTTTTCATGTGGTTCTTTTTCCACAAAGTTGGACACCAGTCATCAGGGAAGGAGAAGCACCATGGGTGGCCTTCCGGTGGGGAGGAGTGGGGAGTGGGGTAGGGCTGCTGTCCTGATGAGGTGCTAGTCATTTGCTCCTGAAGCCCCCCGAGCAGGAGGGCCAGCAGAGCCTGAAGTGGACCCACAGGGGGTCTGGCAGAGAGGTCTGAGGAAAGCTGCCCCTGTGGGAAGACAGTGAAGAATCTGGGGGTGGCCAGTCAAGGGGAAGAAGAGCTGGATGCAAATTCACAAATACTTCCCCGTAGCCAGGCACGGGAGGCTGAGGCTGGAGGATCGCTAGTTCAAAATCAACCTCAGCAACTTAGCAAGGCTTTAAGCAATTTAGTGAGACCGTGTCTCAAAATAAAAAATAAAAATGGGCTGGGGATGTGACTCAAGGATTAAGTGCCTCTGGGTTCAATCCCTCGCACACCTCCCAATGAATAAATAAATAAATGAATCCTCTTCCATGATAACGAACTGTTTTATTCTTCCCTGTGATTTCAACAATTTCTACTGCATATATTTTGAAGTCATCATATTAATGTGCTATATACATAAAATTTTGCAGCTCTTTTATATTTTTATGTGAAGGGAAACTGTGAGGACCTTCTTTATCAGTAATGATATTTTTCATCTTAAATTCTATTGTTAATATCAGCATTCCCTGGGTGGGTCTCTCTGATGTAACTATATGCGCTCTCCACTTCAATTTCTCTCTCTCTTTGTTGTAGAGATGATTCTTGTAAATGGCACATGACTAGAATTTTTAAAAATCCAATCTGATTACCTTTGTCTCTTATTAGAACAATTTTTCTCTTTACATTTAATATAATTTAGTGGTTATTCTAAAAAGTACATATTAAAGCCTACATTTTGTCAATTTCTCTACCATTCTCCCAAGTAACATGATAGATCTAATCACCTCTTGATATGCTATTGTTGACACATATTTTGAGTTTTTAAGCTCACGAGACAAATGTTGGTTCAGCTTAACCCACATATTTACTATTTTTATATATTTGTTTTTTGTTTCTTCACTTAGCTATGATATTTTTATTTATAATCTCTTTTCTTTTTTCCAAAGTACCTAGTTTAGAATTCCCTATCAGGAGGATCTGTTGATCCTTTTTCTCTGGTCTGTTAATGACTTTATTTCGTCCTCATTTTTGGAAGGCAGGTTTAGCTGAGCACAAGATTACAGGCTGACTGTGGATTTCTCTCAGTGTGCTGCGGACATTGAGTTACTATTTTCTGGTGTTGTCATTGCTTTTGACAGTTGACTGCTCCTCTGACAGCCATCTGTCCTTTCTCTCTAACTGCTCAAGATATTCTCTCACAGTTTCACCATGTCCAATCTAGGTCTGGATCTCTTTTTAAAACTGAGTCTGTTTGGGATGTGTTATCTGTCCTGACTCTGTGGACTGGTATCTTTCTGGAAATTTCCCTATCCTCCTTAACCGTCTTCTATATTTCCCCCTGGTGGTATTACAATTTGAATAGCGTATCCAATTTTATCTTCCAGTTTATTAATTCTTTCTTCAATTCTGTCTAATCTATCTTTACCTACCAACCTTTTAGTTTTAGTTTCTATATTCTTTATAAAATGACATTTGCTTGTTTTTCAAAATTTCTTTGACATTTTAAGATTTTTTTTGCTCCTTAGACATATTTTCAATCACTTCCATTTTTCAAGCACAGTAAATAGACTGATTTCATTGCTATACATATGATAAATTCAGTGTTTGATACCTTTACAGATTGATTCTGTTGACTCTCTCATGATGACTTTTTTTTTATGTTCTGGAATTTTCAAACAGGACTTAATATATTTTAGAAATTTTCTGTGAGGATTCTTTATGGTCAGATTAAGGTGGGTTCCTCCACAAAGAATCTGTCTTTGCTGCTGCTAGGTGCCAAGATTCTTGGCGGAATGTTTTTCTGACCATGCAGACAGCATGAATTCTAGCTGTAAATCCATGGGCTGCTCTGAGGTTACAATTTTTCTGAAGAGATTTATTTTTTTGCTCCTCCACACAGTTATAAGTTTCAAGACAGAAAATTTTCCTTGGAGGAGCCTCAGGTTTTTCCCCCTAGCTTGCCATTACCAAGAGAATGCAGCTGAGAGGGACCAGTGGCATAATGGGAGGAGGCTTTGCTAATTATACAGTCCAACTTGGGTGGGCCTGGCTCTTGCCTCCTGTGCCTCTGGAGCTTGTAAAAACCTAAGAGCAAGTTCAGGGTGAAAGCCAGCCTCCCGCTCTTGGTTATCTTTCTGGTATATAGCATCTGAGCATTTCCTCCTGTCTTGTCAGATGACCATGAGCTGAAAAAGAACCTATTCCATCTGTCCTCCAGGCAGTGTGGCTTACAGTGGTTCAGACTGAGAGCTCTGAAACCAAACTGTCTGAGTTCAAATCCCTCAAAGGCACTTAGATCCTTTGAAAATTATATTGAATTCAATATTTCTACTTGAAAAATGGGAATAACAGTACTTAACCTCACACGTGGGTTTTTATAAGGATTAAATGAGTTAATATATATAAGGTACTTGGAATGTGTCAGCACTAAAGAAAAAAAAACTGCAATTATTACCATTACTGTTAGATTATGGCACCATGATGAGACTTTACAATACTGACTTTCTCCCCGCAATGTTGCTCATCAGGCAGAGGTATAGAAGATGCATGAGAGTTTTCAGGCCCAGAGTGTCTTTTGAGAGAGGTGAGAAGCCAATGTGTTATAAATGATAAAAAAAGACATGTACTGTGTATATAATGAGAAAAAGAAAGAGCAAGATTTAGCAAGACAAGTTAGATATTTCTTGACTTAAATATGTACATGCTTTAAATATAAAGTATCAAAATCAATCTCACAATCATGAACACAATTTTTCACTGAGTGCTCAATTTATACTGCCAGTATTAGTGGATTCTTCAGAGAGTAATCTCTGCAGGAGAAATGAGTTCCTGCTGATTTGTTCATAATTTTTCTTAAGCACAACAAAAAGGAGCACATTTGTCTAAACTGGGGTTTGGGGTTGTGCCAGTCATCAGTTTATCTTTGCTCAACCTCCAAATTCACCCGTTAAGAGCTGCTTTGTGATGATTGCCTGGCTCCAAGCCTTTCTTCTTTACAGTGAGCCACATGCTAGGCTTCATCAGTAGAGGGCGCTGCAGGACATGGCAGTGGTTCCAGCACACTGTATTTTCCTGTTTTCTTGCTCCTACCTACTTCAGGGTCCCTCAGGGGTAAAACTGGTAAGCTCTGCTCAGGCTGTGCATCAAGCACCCAGTAGCTTAGGGATCACACAGCCCGGTCCAGGGCCCACAGCCACCTCCTCATGGACCTCTGACAAGGACCCACAGGCTACATGCCCGGTGCCCACAGTGGTGTTCTAATTGCCCACTGGTCTCAGCCAACCTGCACCCCAAAGGGTGGCTTCCTGATCGTTTAGCAAGCATGGGCCAGCTGTGTCTCAGGAAACCCAGGGAATTTTTCTGCCATCACCAGCAAGTTCTGCCCATATCCTCTCCAAAGCAAACCTGAACCCCAGCTTTGGAGGGGTACCCTTCTCAGTCTGCCCTTCTTGGGATATTCTTCCTCAGCCCTAGGGTGTCCTTTAGAATCAGTTCTCCTGACCTCTTTATAATTAAGACTCCTATCTTAGCTTAATACGGACTGAGCATTCCTCCTCCATAAAGCTCCAAATTCCAAAATGTTTCGAGTGCCCACCATCAGAAAACTGCACACCATGAAACCACTTCATGCAAAAACTACTAAAAATATTGAAATATTATATAACAAAAGTACTTTCAGTTCATGTGTATAAGGTGCATACGAGACAAAAATGAATTTTGTGTTTGGACTCGGATCCCATTCCAAAATAAAAAAAAAATATGAAATATGAAACATTTCTAAATGCTTGAGTCCAAGCATTTTGAGTAAGGAATGTTCAACCTGAAGTTCTTGTAGTAAACTTCCCCTCTCTAAATTCTTGTGTGGTTTCTCCTCTGGCTTGCCCAAGACTAATACAGAGGTTAACTCTTCATTTAAGAATTAATAGTCATGAACTCCTTCCTCATCATATACCCCTTACTGCAGAGATTGAAAAATGGTGTCTATTCATGTATATTTCAGCTGAAATGTTGGCCAGCTATTATACTCCTCGCATGCTCTGAAAAACTTTGAACAATGCTAGGGTGTGTTGACCAAGTTTATTTTAGTATTTCACATGAAGAAATTCTAAGCTAGGTATCCTGCCTATCCAATGATTTAAAGTCACTTTAACTATTTCATTCACTTCTCACATTCTTTTTCTTCCTACACAAAGAAAGGCTAGTCTTTAGTTCATAACTTTAAAACACAAAATAGAATATTTCACCATGCCTTGTTCTAAACTATTCTATTTTTTATAGAAAACTTCATATTATAATTACTTTCAGGGCAACAATTTACAATTAAAAATATGAAAGTATATTTGAAAATTGGATTATTTTCCCATATAGTCAATGACTCTTGAGGACCCAGTATTAGATGGATCCTAAACTAGGAACTGTGGCATAAAAAGACAAACGTAGATCCCTTCCCTTCTGCTAACTGCAATAGTACCAGCACAAACGGGAGAAAAGTGGGGGGAAGAAGGGAAGTTTGGTAGCAAAAAAAATCTAAGACCCCAAAGAATAACCCTTCTAATTACTGACCAACATTATTAAACCTCTCTTCAGTGTATGACCCATATTTTCAGAAGGAAAAAAAAGAATCAAATATCTTCAAGAATAAAAGGAAAATATTTATATCACATCCATTTGGACTTGGGATATTAAGTGTAAAAGCTGCATTAAACTAAAATATTAAAAAATCTACTAATAACATAGCAGTTACTGTACAAAAATAGAATAAAAAAAAAGAATACACAGAGTGCTTCATTTGAAATATTTTCCCATATTCCTTGGTAGTGGAAACAAGCAAATATCTGGGATTACAAAAATTTTTTAGGACATTCAGTTCACCAGCACGCAAATAATTTGACATTTTACAACTGTATTTTCAGTAACATTTTAGATTCCCTGAGTAAATAGTTTCCAATTTAAATTCTTCTCTTTGACATGAGGAGGCCTTAAGAAATGCCACCGTTTGAAAGTTATCACAATGGAATTTTAAACGTAATGAGTTGCATCTCATATCTGAGCACAGATTTTCAACAGGATTATAAGAAATGCTCTATTCTTTCTACCCCCAAATTATCCAAAAGGTCAGATCAGTCTAATGATGGTAACTGTGAAAGAGCTTAAAAAAAAAAAAAAACCCAAAACTTAAGCATCTTGTAAATTATAATTCCTTAAAAATATAAATGACTGAAATAGGAAAAATATATGTGGGGGGGGGGGAAGGGAAGGAAAGAAAGAAACCAGATATGTGGAATACCCATCAATGACCAAAAAAAATTTGGCCATATATTTCCTTATTCCCATCTTTTAATTTTAAGTAAGCTGATTTCCCACAAATAGAAATAGATTTCAAACCTCAGCATTTTCTACATTAGCCAGCCAGCAGGAAATCAACATAAAATTTAAAAGAAGGAAACTATGTAGAAATCTTATATAATCAAATGCTTTTCCAATTCCTAGCCAACCATGAGAGCAGAAAGTAACATTTCTGGAAAGTGACCATGAACTAGAAGAAAAGGAAAGAGACACAGTCCTACTCATCACCCACCCGACAAAGAGGTAGCTTTCACCTTTAAAAACTAAGCAATGCATTCTAAATGTGGCTGTAAGAAATTCTATAAATTGTCAGCCTGTGAGAGAACAAGCCCAGGACTACTGTCGAGCAAACAGCTTCCCTGTGCCAAACATAATGTTTCAAATGTGGGATCAAACAGAAAGAGACGCTATTCACAGAATGGGAAACTCAGTCTCCTTTCACAGATTGGGGAAGTGAGGACTTTCTAGAAGTTTCTTTTGCCTTTAAACGTGGCTGTTACTGGTCTGAAGTCCAGGTGGAATAAATGGGGTACAATTTTAGAGAGACCAGATCCTTCTGCCTTTTACATTTCTTGAGCAGCTAATAGGATAGCTCAAATTCCACCATTAGAGATTCATTCTACTGGATTACCCATTATATCTAAAAATCAGAGAGTTGCCTGGGCCTGCCAGGTCAACAGTGCAAACTCATTCAAGGGGCATATCTAAGTTGCAGGTAGGTTACTTTCTGTCAGGGAAATGCCTGAGTCTTCTTTACCTCCGTGGCCTGAGAGCCTAGCAGACCACCACTCACAAATTAAATGGCTGAGTCACCACTCAGATGGCTTTTCCCTAGGTGTAGATTCGGAATCTATGGCATCTGTTGGGAATCCTTCCAAGGGAGTAGTAAGTTCTGAATAGGAGAAGAGGCCAGAACGGAGCCAGACTTGGGCTGAGATGCATGGTTGGGAGTTCTTGACAAATGTAAGCAAAGGAGAGCCCCGAAGTAGAGGGGTAGGTTCGATAAAGGGGGAAAGCGTCTCCAAGAATATTTGGAAGGTGAAGGAGTCAAGAGAATGGAGGAATCACTCTTTGTTTTCATAGACCTGTCAATGAGCAAACCGCATCCTACCCCAACATAAACTGGTCCATCAGTGCACGAGCACTGGAAATTTTGCAGCTCTTCTGAAAAATTACCAAGTGTTTTAGTTCTACTTAAAATCTGGTAACTTTCTGATAAAATCACAAGAGTTAGTGTGATAAGCCAGAGGGAAAAAATTCACCAAACCATGCCTGTTCTTCCCCCTAAGAAATTGCAAGTTAAATAGGACTTTATCCTTTTTTTTTTAAATGGAAAAAAGCTGAGGAAAAAAAAAAACACCCAAAACAACAACATATTTTATTTGTGTGTAAGCTATATAGGCCTGGGGCTATTTTTCCCTTCTCTTCCTTTCCCAAACAATATTCCTTTAGGATCTGACAGAAAAGGGTGGGGGAGGGAGTAGCAGGAAGAGTTGAGCTCCATCAAGCAAATTTATACTTGTGACAAAAATACTAGACCAGATGAATTGCAAAACTCGCCAAGAACTCAGTTAAGTGTTCACAGGAGGACTACCAACGTAATCAAGGAACTTACTAGTTCTTCTATCTGTTTTCATTTTTATTCCTCTTGGAACCAAGAGTTTAGAAAGGCTAAGAAAACCTCCCCAGGCAGATTCAGTCTTTGCTTAGCCTATTACCTAAGCCTTAACACCTCTGATGCACTGAAATCTGACAAGTACAGAAACACCCCTCTAAGCCATAGATAGACTTTCAGCAGAGGTATTTCAAATATTGCTGGGTTCTTTCTAAAAGAACAATGGAAAGGCTCTGACACCAGCCAGGTTGGGGCCGGAACTTGAAAAGCATCAGCAACAAATGGTGGGAACCATCAAACCAAATAAGGATGCTCAACTAAAATATTGCAAGATCTGTGTTCGGAACAGAAGTACCTGTGCTTACGTCCAGGTCACTGTTACTAAATAACAACAGAAGAACAGCACTCTCCAGAGCATGGCTGTTATTGCTGATTTTGTTGATACTGCTGTTTTAAGGCTTTAAATGGGAAAATCGGTTTGTTATGCCATTTTACGACTTCTAAAAGATGACTGGCCTTTGAAAGAAACTCCAAAAATTCCTACAAAATCTATCCAAAGGGGCCTTGGCTTATCCAGAACCGAAGGACCAGGGAGTACCTACCGACTTTCTGCAGAGGACCAATCCCTATTCAAGACTGATGCTCCTTCATTTCTGCCTCAGCATAGAATAGGAGGGTCTCCGACATGCTGCATCCATCCTCAGCTGTGAAACCACCTGGATAACAGCTGAAGGAGAAAATGCTGGCATGTGTCTGCTCTGGCAAACCAAGCAGAGCTTTATCACTTATTAGGCACAAGGCAGCTGCAGATAGGAAAGGCAGGCTTTGAACAACCCTGAATCGGGATAACGGTAATCCTCTCTGAAATTGTTTCTCGGCTCCATCAGTGTTGTATCATATCAGCATACCACTCATCTAATTAGAATCTTTTCTAAATTGTGCAAAGTCAAACTTCCCCACAGACCTGATACTGATCTCAGTGCCCGATAGTTGGAATGCTACTAATAAAATCTGACTGACCAATAAATTAAAATCTTAACCAGGGCCACATGAAAAGCTCGTAAGCAGAGAAAATATAGAGGTTAAAATTTTGGATACCTCTCCATACAGGCAAGGTAGATGAGGGATCACAGGCCTAGGAAACAGAGGAGGAGGAGGAGGGAGAAGGAAAAAGGGGGAAAAGGAGAAGAAGAAGGGGGAGGGGGAGGAGAGGGAGAGCGCACTTGTTCAGAAACAAGCTGTTGGCAGCTTTGTTTTAAAACTGAACAGTCTTTTGGGGTATTAACAATTGTCCCATATTTTCTCCTGGAATTGTGGAACAGCTGGCTCTGATATTGAGGACAGGTGGCCCTGGCTTTGGACTGAGTCATCCTATGAGCAGTTTCAAAATGCTGCCTGACATCATGGTGACTGCACATGAATGTGTGAATGTGGCATGAAATGGATCAAGTCCTCTGGAAAAGACAACAGAATTTATTTCATTTCTAAGATGATCCCTGGGCTCTAGACATCAGCACCCTGGTTCCAGACTCTGCAGCAGACTGTTCAGTTTCACCCACTTCACAGATGACCCAACAAGCTGATGACCACCCCAGAAGCGGCCCAGTTCTGGGTGCCTGGGTCACATCTACATCAAAACCAGCCTGTGGGTTCCAAAGCTGTGTGTTCCTTTCATTTCTAATTTAAAGCCCAGAGCCTTTCCCAGTCATTATTTTCATCTTGCGTACATCTGCCCTACACCAGCATGGGAGGAATGAACTTGTTTTCACCCGTCCTGATTTAGAGACCATCCTGTGCAGAGGTCAGCTGCATTTGTCTTTGGGCTAGGAGCTCTCTGTGCTCAGTTCACAGCACTTACCATGAGTGTTCTGCAGTTTTCTAGAAACCTCATGTCCCCATACTGGTCCCCTGAGAAGTCCCGGCTGTCCTGTTCAGTCTGGCCACGAGCTCCACACGCCTGACCTAAAAGCCTAGAGACTGGAACAAGGCCCGAGCCAAAGGTTCTTGGTGTCGATCACCCTGCACCTCCTCTGGACACCCTTCCCTCCCTGCTTGCTGTAAAGTGTGCTTTGTAGAGTTTCCTTAGAAGTGGAGAGAGGCATCCTGGCAGCCATGCCAGGAAGGGGAGTTTTTTTGTTGTTGTTGCTTTGCCCTTGATGGGTTCTCAAACAGTTGTGAACCTTTTTTCTCCATTTATTTTTAAGCAACTAAAACTACAGCTTGATATCATTATTGTAAACTCTCCACATTGTGTTTAGAGAAAAATTTCCTTAAGACTTCACCTATCTATCTCAAAAGAGAGAGCACCATCGAGAGACACTGCATACTTTTTGAAAGTGACCTAAGTTGGTGTTCCTGCCTAAAAAACTAAATACTTGGAAATAAGAAGCTGAAAACACACATGTGGCCACATTTTCCTCTCTTTTCCTTCCATGTCCACATGGAAAAGAAGAAGAAAAACTTTTAGATATTTGCAAAGTTTTTTTTTTTAATGAAATATGAGCTTTGACTAAGTAAATGTTTTTGAAGATATTTGGACCATCCAAATAGAACAGATGTTTTTATAAAATTTTCCACCATCCAGTTCCTGCAGTCTCCAACGCAATGATTCTGCCCAGTGTCTGGCTTCTGGGCAGGCTATTAGTTGCAGTGGATCAGAAGAAAGTTCCCCAAATAATCTAGCGCTTCTTACACTTCAAAACGAGATCTCAGTCCCAGAACCACCTTCTAGATACTGCTAAAAGAGGGCTCTGGCATTCAAGTGGCACAGAGGGCCAGGGGCAGAGTATATATACAGCAGGAGGGGGAAAAAGTTTCTCCACAACATTCATCCACAGTTTTACAAGTACAAGGCTTATTTCTCACAATGTCCTGCAGCCTGAAATTTGTCCAAAATGCCCTATTAAAAATGTGCGTTCCTCAAGGGCACAGACTGTGTTTGCATTCATCTTTGTGTCTCCAGCTGCACACTGCACACACAGAGCAGACACTCAATAAATTTGATGGACAGGAATGAGAGTTACGAATACCTTAGCGGGAACAGGGCCATAAGCAGCAGACATCTTAACTAGAAGTGGTTGCCAGGTACAGGCAAGATAAACAGAATACTCTTGTGGGGTGAATGTAGCTGCTTGATATGGACTTGGGTCTTGAGAGCCAGCAACCCCGTCCGTATACAGTGAAGCACTACATGTCAGCAACACCGGGTCATGCAGAGAGATCCATACTGGGTGCCACTGTCAGTGTACTGCACGGGAAAGGGTGGCACCAAAATTGATACTGGAGTGTCCCGAGTCATAGTCAGGGGCCCAGTGTGTTACGGATAGAGTTCAGAACACATCTCCACTTTTGCCCACAGGACAAAAATATTATAATTCCTTTAGTAGATTTGCCTCCAACAACCATGACACCAGTGAGTCTTCAATTTAATGGCTGAATTCAAAGTCTTCTGAAGATCCTGTTCCTCCCCCTCTCAAATCTTTAATCCTTTTCCCAAACTTTTATAATTAAACTCTTGCTTCTCTCCCATGGTTTTTGGAAAACTTTTGGTTTTTCAATAGATACATTAATCACAGAAGTTAACATTTTCCATACAAGTATTTTTAACCCAGTTCTCAACCTGCCAAGATTTCAGTGAAACCTTCCACTTACCGTTTGCCACCCACACACAGACCCATGGAGGGACCGTCCATCCAGCGACGGCCCTTACAACTGATTAAAGGGCTTGGAGGTGATGACAAAAATATGCTTGGTTCACAAAAACAGGAGACATGGAAAGGAAGGCACATGTGCGATCAAAAAACACACAAGTGTGCGGAGAAAGAAGCTGCTTTCGATTTGTACTGCTGAGGGCTCAGAGGGAGACCCCAGGACTCCCAGTGTGTGCAGGGGCCGTGCATTTACCATGTTCTGGTAAATTCCAAATATGGAATAGTCATTCCAAAATATGGAATAAAACTACCAACAATAAAAAGGAGCTGATTTTAACTTTATCAATATTTTTTTCCCAAAGACCGAAAATGTTATTAAAGAAGAAATTCCTGATGCTGTGAATTTAGCATCACAGTCTGGAGAGAACAAAACACCTAGATTAAACGTCTAACTTAGAACATCTTCCGTTCTAAAATATACTGAAGTGGAGAACTTCCGAGAAAATGAAGGAAGGAAATACATACTGCTTGCATAAACTGGGTTGTGCTGCAGATACAGTAAGGAGGCTCCAAACCCTGCCTGCACCTCTAACCTGCACCTGCTGTAATCACCCCTGAGCAAAGTTCCAGCTCTTTCATTTCAGTGAGAAAGTGTGATGATGTTGTCAACCCAGGGTGTAAAACTGACTTGAAACAAACTGCTATAATCAACTTCCCCCAAACTCACCGAACTGTATGAAATAGCAGTATGTAATAAATAATTAATGCAATTAAAGAAATAGCACGAGTCTACTATAGAGTTTAATCTGTTCAAGCTGAAGAATAAAGTTCAGTTAAAATAATTGTTACCACATTTACTTATGGATATGACTATATGCAACTCCATGCTTAAACAGCATAAAACAATTCCCAAGTCAGGTCTTTAACGTAAATTGTCATTGAGATAAATATCCCCAGACATACTTGTATAAAACTTAAAAGAAACTATAAATAATTGCAAAAATTAGCAAATATAGACACACAGAAAGGAAGACAGCATAAATTACACATAACTCAGCTCCCTTCTACCCTATTAAAAAAGTCTATGGTTAACATTTTAGAAGTAAAGATATAAACAATTAAATCTGAAAATATTGGGATGGAGTTAGGGTGCAAAGGGGGATATGAATTTTCCTTGTACCATTTAAATATTTTAACATGTGCACATACTATGATTTTTAAAAATAAAATAGCATATACACATTCACATTTTACTCTTGGTATATATATTTTAAAAATCGAAATTGTGATTATATTGTGCAGAAGACATAAAAGCAATTATATTTAGGAAAAAGATGAAGGCCACCTCTCTCCTTTAGTTCCCCACCCTCAGACTCCTGTTTTGCTCCCTGTGAAGACAGGTGACTGATACCCACACTATCTGTGGGTGAGAGCAACGGGCAAGATGTGGCAGCAATCTTTCTCTCACAAAAATTACAACACTGTTGCTTTCTAGATTCCACTCTTGAGAGTGGCCAAGGAGCCTGTTCAACCCTGGAAGCTTCTAAATAAACATTGGCTATTGAGAGAAGTTATGCAGTGCCTGAGTTACTTAGCACAGGAAGGCTTCTTGCAGCCTGGCTGCAGCCTGGCTTTGGGGACTTCCCAGGCAGCCCACCCACCCTGCTACTGTGCCTGTTATTAGGACTCCTTCCTGTCTGTATTTGCCTTCTGAGCGGAGGGTCAGTCTTAGTATTCAGCTTTGCCCCCAGGGTGCTGACTTTAGCTGCCTCCTGATCCCCTTCCCCCTGCGAAGAAGTACCTGAGGTTCACAAATCAAAGTCAGGCCCACATTACTCCCAAACTGCCTCTGTGGACATGAATCTTTGCATTTTGCTTTATTTTCACTTTAAATCAAAGCAGATTGTTGGGCTAAGTCCCTCCTAATGATTTGGCTTAAAGAGCTCTCCCCTTGGACAATTTCACAAGGTACACTTAAAAGCTCAGAGGCATAAACCTTTTGAAGGAATAAGGAACCCTCTCGCCTCCTCATGTTGAATATAACTGTTTATGTGGGTGACTTTATGTTCACAGTGTCCTCCCCTCTTGGACAATGCTGATTGGCTGCCCCAAGAGGGATAACCATCCTGTTGTGGACAGTTTCAAAGAAAAGAATCATTACATGCAGAAGCCTCTGGATTTGTAAATTATTCTTTGCAGCAAAAGGAGAGAAGTTTCAATGACAGTCTCATGATTACAAGGTCGAAGAGACTGATGAAAAAAAAATAAAACATGAACACTAAAAAAGCAAAATTAGCAAGAAATTGTATAAGAAATCCAAATACGATTTAAGTTGGTATAGATGCTCCAAAAGGAAAACAGTTCACTTCAGTTAAAAACATCAGATAATTTTACCTTCCAATATATTCTATTGATTTTTATGCTTATTTTAAAATATAGTTATATAGCAGTATAATGAGAGCCAATGCAAAACTTTCTAAGTTTACCTCTGTTATGCTATTGTTCTAGGCCCCTGAACAAGGATGTTTGCATTGTTTGGTATAAATGTATTACTTTGCCCCCAGTGAGTTAACAAGTGAATGTCATGATGTCAGAAGGGCCATGAAATGTTAGCTGGTCACTGGATGAACCTCATTGATGGCTAAATTTAGTAATTATTTCTTTTCATAGGAATAATACCAAAGTTTGAGTTGTGGAACAGAGCTGGAACCTGAAATGGGATTATAATATTGCTCGTAATACCGTAAAAGGCCAACAAGAAACCAGTGTTCTAAATGAAGCAGAAATCCAGATTAAAGACCTGGGGAAAAAGCAAACAGACAAAATAATTGTAGAGATATAAAAAAGGAAGAAGAAAAGAAATACATATCCACATGAAGAGAGAGTCATATTTACAGTCTATTGATAAGCTTCTTATTTTATAGAATAAAAAGGTTTGGGGGCTGTAGTGGTAGCTCAGTGGTTACAGTGCTTGTCTGGTATGCGTGAGGATGCAGGTCCGAACCCCAGCACCAAGTACACAATGGAATGTTGGAGCAATGAAAGCCACGTGAAAAACTAAATAAAAGTTGATTTTTTTCTCTCTTTATATATATAAAGGTTTGGGACATACTAAATAATAAACATGGCAAAAATCAAACTATTTGACTAAGCTACTATCTACACTTGGGAGTTCATAAAATAACACTTTTATACTTATTCTGGTCTTTAAATTTTGCATACTATTTCTCATTAATGAAGACATCCTTGGCTTGTCTGCTGTGTGAAATCATTTATCTTTCAACTGCACTTCAGCCAAAACTGCACTGACACCATTATACACAGTCTCGTCCCAGGACAAAGGCTCCCACTCCCTGGAGAAACCAGTGCAGATCCCAGAGGAGTGCGGCTTTGTAATGACCAGTCCAAGCAATATAAGAAATGTTGACAACAATAACGACTCCTCCTGAACTATGTCCTCATTTTCTGGAAAGAAATCAAAGGTGAATGGATATGTGGCCCTGGAAATAAAACCTGTTTTTAAATAACTCTTCTCCAAAATCAAGCGGGGAGAAGGGAAGCAGCTTAGGCACAGCCTTTGGGGCCACACCGTTCCTAGGTTCACATCCTGGCATCTTGGGACCTGGCAAATCACCTGCATGTCCTCAGGTATAAAACACAACAGCATTTGTTACCAAGCAAGACCGCATGCAGGATTTTTCAAAATGTAGAATGTGCAACTCCACTCAGGAACAATCCCACCTTACTGTGCCCAGCATCGCTGATACAACTAAAGCTCCCCCTTCCCTCTTCCTATTCATTAAAGCTCATTTGTTTACTTACAATAAATCACTCACCTGACAGTGAATCGGCCCACTCTGATAATACATAAATTATGGTGAGATAAATATTAGAAAATATTTTAACATACTTGTGTAGAGTGAATAAAAAATATAACCTCTCCACTCCCACTTTTTCTTATTTTCACCATTCACAGTAAAGTGTGCTTTTTTCCAAAAAAAGTCTACAATGTAGATTATAGTTGATCGATTTTCAAAAAATATATATCATGCTATACAAACTGTTCTGTAAATGTTTTGCTTTAGGGGCTGGAGCACTGGCTCTGTGGTTATGGTGCTTGCTTGGCATGTGTGAGTACATGGGTTCAAACCCCAGCACCACATACACAACAAAGTGTTGGAGCAATGAAAGTCATCTGAAATACTAAATAAAAAAAAAATTGATTCTGTCTTTCCGTCTCTTACTGTCCCTCTTTCTTTAAAAAAAAAAAAGTCTTGCTTTATTTAACAGTGTAAAATGGGCAATATTATTCTTTTAATGACTGCATAACATTTTCTATGGTGGATATACTTTATTTATACACTCCTCATATTAATGGATATTTAGATGAATTCAATTTTTTCCATTAAAATAAAAAGTTTGTGCTTCTATTTCTGTAGTGTGGCTTTTTAGAAATGAGTTTGCTGTATCTTTGGTTGATTTGAGACTTAAATTGACACTGGTTATCTTGGTTGACATCAGATCGTAAATAAGGTCATAATGACATCATCAGGAGAGACAAGAAATAGAGACTTCCATTTGCCTTTGGAGCATTTTTTTCCTCTTGGACTCAAAATCACTCCTCCCTAGCCTAAGTGCAGAGATGAAGCTGACATGCTTAACGTCCATGTTTAGGATTCTAGACTTGGTTTAAGTCAAATGGCCTTGATTGGATGGGGTCCCTCTGCAGTATTAAAACTGCTCTAATTGCATTCTTCAAGCCAGCTGAAGGCTGACAGCTTCCGCTCCCGCCTCATTATCAGAGCACTTCAAGGGGCTCCATTATGAGCACAGCACCTGGTCCAAATTTATTTCAACGGCCCAGAGCAAAATGGGAAGGTGCTTAATGTTCAACCACGATGGTGACATTTTTATGAGATATCCAAGGTTCAGAAACAAATAAATGAAAGGTTTGAAAGGAGCACGAACAGAAACTGTGACAATAAAAATTCAACATTAATATATCAATTTAAAAACATATACCACCCATACTTTTCAGGTAAGGCCAAAGGTTCAATGCAGGCTAACCAGAAAGAAAAGAGAAGAAGAAGATAAAAAAAAAAAAAAAAAAAAAAAAAAAAAAAAAAAAAAAAAAAAAAAAGCCAATACCCAACTCCTCCTGTGATAGTGTTCACTAAAGAGACTGAGACTGATGAAATTCTAAAAACGTTTAAAGCCATCAGAACGGGATGAGAAATCTCCATTCTGGTCAGGACAACAATTATGTTATCTAAATGCTCCAACATGAGAATGAAAGAGGATTTCACCAGAATCCCAAGCATTCTAAGTGTATCATGTTCATACCTTTACTCTGGTTTGTTTATAAGCTGCTGTCTTTCATTTTAAAAATTCCCTCATGGAAATCAATGTTAATGATTCCTTACGTGAAAACATTGTGCAAATACATATTTAGAACATTTTAATAAATGTGTGTTAGGGAAACCTACCCAGGTAGATGAGAATAGGTCCAAAGTCAACATTACATGTTGTTGCATAAATCCATATTCAGGGACTTCTTGTCAAGTGGGCTTCTGCTCTCTGTTGCTGAGTATTTGCAGAGGACTTAGTATGTAGACAACAACCAATTTTAAAGCCCTGCAACCCAGCTGCAGAGCATTAGAGAGCTCTACCCTCCACCAAGAATTTGTTTAAAGAAACATTTAAAATAAATATTTGTATTCTTTTCCTAAACACAACAATGTCACTTACATTGGAATCTAAGAAAATGATGAATGAAAAATTATAACACTTGCACTTTTCAGTGGGAATGCTGACTAAACTGGACCCACACGGACTGGAAGAATTTAGTTAATGTTTAGTCTCTGATGAGAAAAAGAGGAGCACAATAAATCAACTATACAGAATTTTTTTTTCAGCTATTAGTTGTTTTTGGTCTTGGAATTTTATCTTTCTCAAGCATTTTTCTTATTAACCTAACCATACAGATGTGCAATACGCTAATTGGCCTGACTATAAAGGCTTTAATTATTTTACTGATTTAAAAAGGCAATTAGGCAGCACCTATTTTTCACATATTGATTGTACCTACTTTGGTTTCAGATCTGAATTCATGAATCATCGGGCAGCTGGTATATAACCACAGGCTGTTACCTGAATCTTTTTCTTTTCTTCAATAAATGAATAAAAGCTCTTAAAATTAATTACCTGAAAGAATCACCTTATCTACAAAAAAAAAAAGGTGGCAAACTCCTATTAGAATAAATTCTGTATGTAAGTCATCCAGCAAATAATCATTTGGCTTTCTGCAGGTCATACAGTAAGTATTATAGGACTTGCAACTGAGGTGTTCTGAAAACTCTCCTTCTGGGTATTTAATAACAGGATGGTCACTTAAGTTCTGATCTAGCCTCTCTTGTGTCTTTTCTTTATTCTGCTGTCTCCTCTGAAATTGCTTAAATAAAGAGCTGGGGCTCTGGGAGTCTCTGGGGAATTTCCAAATTCACCATGGAAACTGGGGGAGTGGTCATTTGTAGTACACAGATCTGGGTCCTGCTTTTTCCTTCATTTTGAGTCCTCTCATGATCCATTCCATCTCTTAACTATTGAAGACTCACTACATAATCTACTCAGAACAACTGAGGCTGCAGGGAAGGATGTGCATGGTGTTACATGTGATGAAACAAGTGATTCCCAGCCTTCCCCATATTTTTGGAGCAGATAAAACATAGGGGGTCTCAAAAACAAACAAACAAAAACAAAGGAAAGAAAAGAAAGAAAAGGAAACCATTGCCACAGAGAGGTTTTTAGATTTGTATTTTGTAGTTTTCACAGCTTCCCACATGCACTTTAGGAGGACACTGGGAAGATCATAATGTCCTGTTTATGGGCAGCGTGGTAGAATGGAAAGAGACTTGGATTCTAGCAAGTTATTTGTTAGCTGTGCAACTGTATGCAAGTCATCTTTAAGCCTTTTCAGTGATAGTTTATGCATCTATAAAATGGGAATAATTACGTCTGCTTTCACTTTCCCAAAGGTCTGCGGAGACCACCACACATGCATGTGAAAATGCTTTATAAGCTGCAAATTAGCACCACATTTAGTGTCATTACTGTTGCAGAAGCCATCTCCTTCCTGCCATCACCTGTGCTGCCATCTTGTGGTAAGCAAGCTGCAATGCTACTTGTAAGGCAAAGAAAACTTGTGAATAAAAGATTATTTTTCTATAACCAACTTATTTTTTTTAAAGGAGGACAGTGAGAGAGAGAGAGGCAGAGAGAATCATTTTTTATTGAGTTTTTCACATGGTTTTTGTTGCTCTGACACTTAGTTGTGTACATGGGTGCTGGGATTTGAACCCCTGTACTCCTGCATGGCAGGCAAGCGCTGTAACCACTGAGTCACCACTCCAGACCCTGTAATCAACTCTTAATTGTTAGGTTGATAGAGACAGAGACTTGATGTGGAATATACAATGCAAAGAATATACTGGTATATTGATACCATATCAGAAGTCTGCACTTCAGAGACAAAATAGACAGTAAATTTAAGGAAAAAACTCCTAAATTTCTGAACAGTGAATCCAGGCAGCATACTCCTGACCATTTTTCTGCACCTCCAGGCAATGATAAAGAATTCTGCAAAGTGGAACAACCAGATGAGAGCAGTAGGAGGTCTCCTGAGTATTGGTGGAAAGTTCCCCTCTCTCTGGCCACTTTGAACACAGATCTTCAAATCAGTGAAATTATTCATTAATTGCAGAAACAGAAAGTCATTCATAGACTTGCCTGTACTCTAGAACTAGAAGAATAGACTTTTAGAACCTGCAGAGACCTGAGAAACTCCATTGTTCTACTTCTTTTATAGATAGATATCTAAGATCCTGATAACATCAGTTTATCAGGGCATTAGATTATTTGATTAACATAGACTGAATTTTCTCTTAATTTCCATATTATAACATTCTCATAACATCAAACCTCTGCACTTTCACGCTTTCTTTTTCTTTTCTTCCTTTTCTTTTCTTCTTCTTCTTCTTTTTTTTAGAAAGAACATGGAGAGAGAGAGAGAGAGAGAATCAATTTTTATTGAGTTTTTCACATGCTCTGACACTTAATTGTGTGCATGGTGCTGGGGTTTGAACCTGTGTACTCATGCATGCCAGGCAAGCACCATAACCTCTGAGCCACTGCTCCAGTTTCTTAAGGTCAATATAGTAAAGCTCCTACATACCTGACTGATCTACATACCTGATTAATAACAGAGTAGTATGACTGAAGTAATATTAAGGCCTGGACAAGCTGATCTCAATAAATTCTTCCAACCTAAAAATACTACATTTCATGATAGCAAATGTTTCTTACTTAAAAGTCCCTAGGCTATCTTAGAAAAGTATGTTTGATGCTTATGAGAACATATATGGAGTCAGAAAACTTTAAGGACTGCTAAACACATTTCCTAGATGAGTCCCCTCTGACAAAATGTAAAATTTTGTGGTTTTCAGACACATCATGCCAGAGGACCACCTCCTTCAGGATAAAGCACATGCGGGGAGGGGTAGAGGACATCACCACCACAGTCCTTGTACATCTGGCCTCTCTGTAGCATTGATGGGTCTGGCCAAAGTTGAAACCTTCTTGGCTTCCCACTGCCCCTCCATTGCTGTCCATTTCTTTGGCTCTAGAACAGGCTCCCTGTCTCTGTCTAACCTTGGAATGGAATTCTAAGGTGCAAGGCCTTTCCCCAACCCAGCCAATTCACTTGGGGCCTTGGCTTATTACTCAAGCAGACTGGTGGTCAAAAACACCTGTCCACCTAGGGATTACAGGTATGGCTTCTACATTTTACAGTGGATGACACCAACCCCAACAGTATAAAGAAAACAGATTGTTCCACTCTAGAATTTTTGAATATGGACAAATAATAGTTATGGGTGTGCTCTGATAATATTTCAGGTATTACAAACAGTCTGAAATATGTGCCAGACTTCTAACTCCCACACTACAACACTTCCTGCTGATTTCTGAAGATTCCAGAAGTGCCATCTTGCTGCTGGGGGGCTACAGGACTTTTTTTTTACCTTTAAATATTTATTACTGCTACATTGAAGAGAATATTCTGTGTTCCAAGAAAGAAAAGAAGAGAGGGAGGGAGTAAGAGTGGAGGGGAGGAGGAAAACCTAAGCTAGCACAGTTTCACTGTGGACTTAATGGGGCCTTCTTTTACCGATTTTAAGGTACAACCCAGTCTCCTCATCATTCCCAAAGACAAAAAACAAAGTAACAACATAAAAAACTATCCCCTTTCAATCAGGCCATTCAGTGGCTTTGGAAGCCATTACAAAGTACAGTACGATGGTTTTCAAAATTAAAACTCAGCCACTCAGGAGGCTCCAGCAGAAGGATCCCAAGTTTGAAGCCAGCCTGAGCTGAGACTATCTCAAAATAAAATTTAAAAAAGGCTGGGGACATAGCTCAGTTGTAGAGCACGCCTGTGTTCAATCCCCAGTACCCTCTTCCACACACATAGTAAAACTCTTCAACTATCCAACAAATGAAGTAAATTGTGGTACTGGACACCCACTACAAAAGGCTGGGTTCTGACCACGATTTCCCATCCATCCTCCTTCAAATTCCAACAGAGTTAGTTCTGGTTTCCTTGGTCTTTGCTCTCATAAACTTGAAGAAGTACTGCCCATTAAAAATAGCAAGTTTTCCTTCATTCCTTCCATGACATAGTCAGGAAGGACACATCAACCCTGAGCTTCTGAGGGTGATGACCCATGTTGGGGGGCAACCTCATGCAATTGCTTTGCCTCCAGAGATGACCAGAGCTGGCCTTCAAGCAGGTCTGGGCAGACTGTCTTACTCGAAAACAAGAGGCAATACTCTAATTCAGAAAGGATGTTTGTCATCTTACCCTAGGTGGCCCGCTTTGTACTACACTTTTCAAGGCTTGACTATATCACGTTTTATCCTGGAACTTTTTTTTTTTTTTTTTTAAATATGGGGACTTCCTATGTTGCAAGGCTGCTTTGAACTCCTGGGCTCAAGCAATTCTCCAGCCTCAGCCTCCCGGGTAGCTGGGATTACAGGTGCTGGCTACTGTCCTAGATTTCTTACTGAAAAAGACTTAAACACATGGTTTTATGTGATTAACAGATACAAAATTCCAAATAATTTAATACTGAATCATTTTTTAATGTCTCATGATAAGTACCATATCATGTTAAAAATATTCCATCTCCATTTAAAGTGAATGATCTGACATTTGCTTTGGAATGTTAGAAAAGCTAAACAAAACAAGCATAAAGAAACCTTATTTATTATTTAGAATTTTCTCCTTGAAGTATATAAAACCTGAATTCTTTATGTGCAGCTTAGATCACCATAAACTTACAAATAGGTAAATGGAACACTTCAATCGATCCCTTAATATATCTTTGTTCCCCAGACTAAGGCCTCATATTCAGTGTCATCCTGAGTAATTTTTTATGACCAAGTTATAAACTCTTCCAAAAAAGGGGTTTACAATGGAAGTGCTGACATCATGTTAACTATTGCTCTGCAAACTGAGCCCCATAATCAAGGCCCATTATATTTATGAGGCAGGTAAAAGTCTATACCCATTAATCACACAGCTATATTGACAGATTCGAAGTTTGAAGTCCAGTAAAATTAATGTATCCTATTTCTTTACCATTAATACCATGAGAAAAATTTTCAGGTATTTTTTTATAATTTTAAGGCTTCAACAATTTCACAGAAATCAGGGAGCAGCCTTACTGAAACATTTCATGTATTTACACCTGCTGTGGTCATTTTTACACATCTGCAAACTACCAGAGAAGATATTTTTCTTACCCATAGATAATTCAGAAGAATTATATGCATTTACACAAACACAGCCTTTAATAGAGAAGCATTACAATAATAAATTTTATGTAACCACATGCCTAACCCACATTGAGGTTTGTACCAAATTGTGATTAATTACCAACAGAATATTCCACTCCTAAATTATAATTCAACATCCCTAAATAAAACAATCTAAAATGTCAGCACTCTGTCTTTATGACATCATGCCATCCCAATAATTCTGTTTTACAAGTAAATTCCTATTATACATTAATAAGGGCTGTTGGTGGCTAAACATCTTGCCTCCCCAATAATGACTTGGTTGAAGGCAATTAGGGCAGCCAGGTGCAGCTGAGCTGGGTACTCATAAAAGTTTTAAAATTTTACTATTTCCGTTTGATTTTGGGAGGTGCATTCCAATCTGCCCAAATTAAAGAGGAAGTTGTGCCCATGTTTTGAGCTGTTGTGTGTTCTGACCATTACTGATAAACCCCTTTAATACTTCTTTGCTCCTTAGAAGGCAACGATCTGAGGAGCTCAAGTTTCACAGTGAGCATCTATATTTCACAGCCTGTCAGTGGCTACTACATACACACATAATACACACACACGCATGCATGCACACACACAGTCCCAGAGGCAACAGAGCTGCACCTTCATTTAAGACTTTCTGGGGCAGCCCTGCGTAGTAAAATTGATGCATGAAAGAAAGAACTTTACTCACTTTGTTAACATGTTTTTGTTGTAATTAGTTTGGGTCAGTAGAGGAGACATCAAATTAAAGTTTTATGTTATAATAGGAGCGATGATTTTCCCATTACAAGAAAATCAATTTCCTCCTACAAACTACAAACACTACATAAAAGAATTAATAAGTGTAAAGACTTAACACATCTGAAGCAAGAGAAAAGGTTACCTCTGATGATGACAAATATCCTCAGAAGCAGAATTTTAAAGAGTTAACGACTTCCCCACAGTAGCAGCATGAGGGTGATGTACCCTGGGAAACATTCCTCAAAGGCAGCAAACAGACCCCTTCATTTAATCTGCTATGTGTTTTTCTCTTTCTCACACTAATCAATTTGACTTAATCCTGTTTTAAAATAACATTTGAATGTTATAAACAATTAGCTTTATGACATCAAATGACAGGTATAACTAGGTTTTTGTTTTTGTTTTCAACGAGCTATGTGGATTCTCTATATATTCATGATCAGATAACCATAGCAGCTTTGCAGCCTCTGTCAATACTATGACCAACCTTATCTATCCTTAAAAGCTGGATGAATCATGTTGTTGACCATGAGACAGGTTCTTACCTTGGCTTCAAGAACACACAAGCCAAACCATCCTAGGAAGTGAACCTGGAGGGTGATTTGGTCCAAGGACCTCCTTAGAAGTGACACTCATTCGTATTCCACTCAATTTGGGGAGGCGAAACATCTGAATACCAGTGCTCCTCAGAAGTGATCCCCAATTTCCCTTCTTGGGCTTTGTAGTTCCCTTTTGGTTTGCTTTTATTTATTTATTTATTTTTTTTTGAGGAAAACGTATACTTACCAGAGTAGAAAAAAACAGAGTGGTACAGTTATAGCACGATTCAGAAACGCAGTTCACAATCATAACCACCCTCTCACTTTCTAAGGAAAACACCTCATTAAATGAAGACCCTTTGGACACGGTTAATTATCTCTTTCTCATAAGCAGAGAAAAATTTATCAAGGGCTCATTTACATAGGATAGTAAGTTTCGGAACGTGATCATTTGACACATGGATTTTCAAGATCACTAAACAGGATGAAGGTAGGGAAGAGGCCACTTGTGGGAAGCCTAGCCCTCCTGTCACTGTCATTTTTCCTTTCTTTTGTTTTCTTCATCAACGACTATTCTGACTTTTCAAGTGTCAGGCTTAAAGGGGGAAAAGTTAGTCTTGACCGGTATTCTCATGTTGTAAGACGAGGGATGATTTTCTTGTAAAATTGAATTCCTTCTACAAACTTTCTCTTCCCTTCTTTTCTTTCCCTGTGGAAAACATGGGAAGTAAAGGGAAGAGTTTGACAGTGGGCCTCTATTTACTTCAAGCTCTTAGCCAGAGGAGTCCATTCTCCAGTGGATGTCTCCCTGCCAGCTTTTGAACTACACCCATCGTCCTCACAGAAGAGATTAGATACCCCATGTTGACAGACAGGACCTTGGAAAACCAGGTGGGGGGTCTGAGAATATGCCCTTTAATGGAGCTTAACAGTCACACAGGGTTAACATCTGTGTGGCTACAGTTTGCTGTGCTGTGGTAGCCGAGAGCGGTACCGACTGGTATCAGGTTCCAAAAGTTTCATCACTTTCTAAACTCCAACTTCTACCTTGTTCTATAAATGTCTCTTCTACTTAGTCTTTTATGGATCCTGAGACATTTTGCTGTTAAGAACTAACTTCCCACCTGGCTCCCTGTATCCCATAAGGAAGTTCAGCAACACATTAATAAATGCAATTGGCGGCTCCCTTCCTAGGTTGTAGGCAATTAGACCAAGAGGATCCGTTGCTGAACACATCTTTCCTTCTCCTAATTATGGGAGAAAAGCTCAGAAAGTCCCAACTTTAATGGCAGCACTTCCTGCTGCAGGGATCAAAGTCAGCAGTGAGTGTGAGGAGGTGTGTTTAAGTCTAGCAGAATTGTTTAAGGACTCTCTTCTTTTCCCTCCACTTCCAAAGTTGGTCCTAACCCCCATCCCTCAAGGGAAGGATTCCTCTCTATCCCCGGAAGTCTGATCCTCTCTGGTCTGTTATCTCCACCTGCCAAAGCATCCCTAGTCTACTCATCACTATCTGCAGTCTGTTGTCTGTGCTTCTTTCTCTCCTTTTTAAACGCAGCAGGGTTTGTGTGTGTGTGTGTGTGCAATTTTTATATAGTCTTTCTCTGAACAAATTCATTCTTAAATTAATAGGAGACTTGATTCTTATGTTAATTCCTTCCTTTTAGGTGATTTTATTTCATCAGTATCTGCACGCCAGGACAAAGGTCACATTATTATTACTGCACATGTTCATCATACTTTAAACCACCACCTAATTTCAACAAAAATGAAAATGCTACCTCATGACATAATCCCCCATTTGTATATAAATTGTTATCAGATCACATTCCAGTGAGCAATGGAGGGGAAATAATAAAAACATGGAAGAAAGCCACAATAGTATTGAATATTTAAGGGAACTTGAAATAAATGGAAGCAGATAAAGCTTCTTCTTCTATGTACATTCTTATCCAGTTCGTAAAGACCATGCCTACGTTACAAAAGAAGAGAAAAGGTCCTGTGGATGAAGTGTTCGTGTCTCTTCAAATGGAGAAGTTGAGACCCTAGCCCAGTGTGATGGTATTTGGAAATGAGGATTTGGGGAGGTTGTGGAGCCCTCGCTCACAAGGGGGCTGGTGCTCTTACCGGAACAGCTGAGCATGCAGCAAAAACATGGCCACTGCAGAGCAGGGAAAGAGCCCTCAGCTGTACCCAACTATTGGGGGATCTTATTCTCAGACTTTCTAGCCTCTAGAAATGTCAGAAGTAAGTAAATACCAGTTAGTAGTACTCTCTTGCAGCAGCCTGAACTGACAAGGAGGTTGTATCCGAGAAGCACAGTGCTGCTTTAATGAAGGCAAATGTGGAAGTGGCTTTGGAACTGGCTCGTGGGTGGAGGCTGGAACACTCGCTAGGTGAGGCTGACGCTGCTGTGACTTTGAAGAGTGACTCCGGTGAGGGTTCAGGAAGAAAGGAGAAGAGATGTCTAGAAAGCATCCATCTTCTCAGAGAGCACATAGATATGCTGTGCAGAAAGTTGGTAGAAACATGGACAGGAAAGGTCACCATCACGAGACCTCAGCCAGAAAGGAAGAATGTGCTGCTGGGAAACGGAGAGGAGGCAATCTTTGTTACAAAGCAGCAAAGAACTTGGCTGAACTGCGTCTGTGTTCCTATGTTTTGTGGAAGGTGGAATTGGAAAGAAATCAAGCTGTCTATTTAGGTGGGGAGATTTCTAGAGAATGTGTTGAAGGAGCAGCCTGCATCTTTCCTCTCACTGCATATGGTAAATTACAAGAAGAGAGAACCTGACCGAGATGTGAAGCAAGTAAGAAAGTCGGTGGTGAGATCGTATCATTCAGACCCAAAAGTCCATGTTAGATTTGGGTCACCAAGAATCTAGCCACAGGCACTCAACGTCCCTAGCTGTGCTGATGTCAGTCAAGAGTCGGAGTCCTGGAGCCAGCCTGCCAAGCTTCAATCCGAGTTCAGCTCTCTGTGCCACAGTCTCCTCCACTGAAGAATTGGCTTTGAGACTGAACCCCCCTCAGCAGGCTGCAGGGAAAATTAAGACATTGCCTCCAGAGTACCTACAGGGCCCAGGACACATCAGAAACCAAACGAATGTGGTCATTCCTCAAGCCTCTCCTTCATGATAAACAACTTCTCTCGGCAATGCTGCCGGTGCCCAGAGAAAATGCAAGGTTAACTTCCAAAACTGCTTAACTTGTCCACTCTTTATCCTATTTTTCATAAACTTAAGCATTTCCTATCTACAGCTACCTTTTAATAACTGTAGTTTTTAAGTTCTGGGCCAGTCATAGGCCAAAGGGAGATTTGGGAGGTTACAATGACTTCTTAGGTATTTAACATCTTCCTGTGCTGTCTGGACAAGGAATAAGAACAGTCTGAGCTTGGCCCGTCTCGTCTGAGCTTCATAATGTCCTAACAGGTATCATCACTCCCACTTCGGGAGAGAAGAACGAGGGGACGCTGTTTGACTCTCCCAAGGCCAGTGGGATGGAACGCGATCGAAGCCGAGCTACCTCTCGCTTCAACACGCCTCCTCATCCCTTTCTCCCGCTTTTCCTATTAAGTCCTTATTGTTCTCTATTTTTATTTAGTCATCTTATTAAAAGTTAATTATAATTACTACTGTTATTCCATCAGGTGACATAACATGGTTTTCATTTTTACAGTATTCCAGAGAGTGGTACTTTATTCCATTACGCCAAACTTCAATTTTTCATTTTGTCTCAAGTAGAAGTCCATATTTTCATGAATATTTAATGTTTCCCTAACAGTCATGTTATTTTTCACGACCATTGAAAGCCACATTGTTAAACGAGGTATTTATGAGGCATTTTCCCTTGATCCCAATGTGCCACCATAACAACGTTCACCACTAAGAACATTCTTAAAATAGTTTAGATTTTTATTTAGGTATTACTCCCATTAAATCTACTTTTAGAGAAAAGGGAATATGGTTTTACTTTCTCATACACTCTTAAAATCTACTTGATACTAACCTGGAAAAAAAAAAGAATCCTGAATGAATATAAGCTTAAATATGAATATAATGAGATCAAAGGGAAATTTATTTAATGTAAAATTCATTTCTAAATTTTGGGTTTTAAAATTCAGAATCAACATTCAGATCTCTCTTAGAAGAGTCAATATATATGTGTCCTAGCCAGAAATTTTTCTCCTGTTTTGTTATAATGGGTCCTTGAATCCCATTGATGGAACTTAACCTTGTAAAATCAATTAGCAATAACACTATATGCAATCCAAGTGTGCTACTGTGAACATACTTTGCTACAGTGGCTTAACTACATGATTCAACTTTCAGTTCAGAGAGGTTAAGATTTGGGGAATCTTTTTGGTATTTTCTTTTTCTCTCACCGAGGCATACTTGAGATATTAGATATGACCTCATGTGTATATGTAAATATACAAAAGGTATTCAGAGGATAGAAGTTAATATTTATATTATCAACTTCAATTAGTTTCAAATTAATTTTTAAAACCTGAAAACAATAATCTAAATCCTAGCATCCTATATTAGGGAATCTAAGGCAAAGAATCCCACAAGCAATGACAAAGCAGAAGGAAAGGTCAGGAAATTTCCATTTTTAGGAATAACAGCTCCTTATTTGGGCTTCCACCTAGTTAAAATACACAACTGGACTGAGCTTTTCTGTTATATTTTCATTTCAGAAGGCAGTAAGTAGGGGCTGGAGTGGTGGCTCAGCAGTTAAGGTGCTTGCCTGGCATGCCTAAGGACGCAGGTTCAAACCTCAGCACCCACGTACGCAACCAACTGTTTGAGCAATGGAGGCCACATGAAAAACTAAATAAAAATTGATTCTCTCTCTTTCTCTTTCTCTCATTATCCCTCTTTCTTTTATTAAAAAAAATAAAGTAGTAAGTAGTTTTAAAAGTGTAAAGAGAAAATTACAAGGGTGGAAGAAAAGGTGATAGATTAAACTACCCCATAGAGCAGTTTTAACATTTTTCTCTTTAACATTTTTCTCTTTATAGACAAATGATCAGTACATCACTTCATATAATCCAGTCTCTTTATTAAACATGTCCCTGGAAGAATTTCCACCAGCTGTCCTCCGGTTCTACTAGCCGCGTGTGTCTGAGGAACATGGAAAGGCACATTTTTCCTTTCATTTTGATGTTTCAGCCCTTCAGTCCAATTTATCACTCTACTTCCCATCATTAGTTAGAATCAATGAATTTGGTGTTGCCAACAAAACAAAAATTGCCAACTGAATAACTTCCAACTTAAATGTCTGAAAAATTTGATTCTTGATTAGTTTCACCACTTAGTGTCTTTTCAATGTGCTAACAGTTCCTTCTGGTGCACTGCCATTTAGCATTGCTAAAATTCAGTCAGGGCTACCAGGCAGTGACTTCAGAGGGCTGACCTGCTATGTCACTAGGTCAGCAGAACACCACTGCTGCAGGGCAAAGGCAGGGAACTCAGATACTCCAAGTCTACCCATGGAGGCCAGAACACACCCACAGAGAGGAGTCTACTTTTTAAATGCTGTAGCGCCCCCCTGTGGCAATTCCTGTAAATAACCTGACATGGTTGTGTTTTAGAAAGACTAACACCAAGGTTAGGGGGTGGGTAGCAAAAGCCAGGAAGGAAGAATGCATCTAGTAAAACGCATGCCTTCCCCTTCAGTTTCTCATATGTACATTCAAAAATGTTTATCAGATACTACCTGCACATCATAGATGTGGAGATAACCAGCAGAGTCCAGCCCTAAAGGACTTAACATTCTGTGTAGCAAAAGCAAAAGACAGGTAGTAATCATGTAAACACATAAACAAGATCATTTCAGCCAATGATAAGTGTGGTCAGACTATGAAACATGGTGATTCACAGATATCAGCAATGTAATCCTTCGAAATAGAAGTCAGAGTTCTATCAGCTCTATGGAAATAGACTTCTGTATCTTATTTACTGAAAAAAGAATCCAAATCCAAAATCCCAGCTGCCTGCCTATCTGATTCTCATCCTTCCCTTTTTCCATTGATACAGATCTCCATGTTCACCTAAAAGGAGGTCACATTTGCCAGCCTCAAAGGTCCTATGGTAGGACAGAGACCAAAGGACCAACATCCGCAGCCACATCTTCCCAGGCCCCATGCAGTCTCTGAGGTCTGCTCCATTGTGCCCACTGTCTGTGCAGCCACCATGATGCAGTACGAAAGGCCTGGAGAGGCTCAGGCTTCCCTGGGTTTTTGCTCTGAAACCCCAGCTAATGTGTTTGTGACCACCTTGGAAAAGCAGCCTCTTACCTTATAAGAATGCCGCAAGGAAAGAATGAACCATTAGGAACATAGTATTTGGAAATTTCTGGAAGAAGAAAACATGGACAAGCACACCCAAAGCCTCTCCTTCTGTATAGGACACCAGCTTTGTTTGCCTCCAGTTTCTTTGTGTTTCTGCTCGTGGTCTTTTAACAAAGCCCCCTTTCTTCCACTGACCTTGACTTTCCTCCCAAACACCACAGGTAAGACAGAGGAGAGAAAATGTGTGTGTATACATATCTGTAGATGTGTGTACGTACATATATATCTGAAGTCCCATCAACAAACAAGCCCCACCCAGAAAAACTGGCACCCCAAAGAGGTGTCCAGTCTCTGGTCTGTTCTTGACTTACATTTGACATCCACATGCCTCTGAGGTTGGACATCTTCCCATTTTGAGAAGCTCCCCACAGCATTAAGACCAAAATTCTCAGATTAGCTTCCAGGGCTCCACCCAGTCTACCCTGTCTTATTCTCCCAGTTCTTC
This sequence comes from Aplodontia rufa, assembly GCA_004027875.1. Classification (NCBI taxonomy): domain Eukaryota; kingdom Metazoa; phylum Chordata; class Mammalia; order Rodentia; family Aplodontiidae; genus Aplodontia; species Aplodontia rufa. The sequence continues at coordinate 21,068 of PVKS010003353.1, read as the reverse complement.
AGTCTCATCCAAGTCCAACACTTCATTCTCCATCCGTCGCACCACAATCATGCCACAATGTGCCCATTCTCCCTAACCACATAGGCAGCCCCCACCTTCAACAGTTCCCTGCTGTTCTGCTGGTCCTCAGTTACCTGTTCTTCCAACAGAGCCTCTGCTACCTCCTCTGAACTTTGAATGCTTGTACTTTACTAACAAGGTGTCTTAGCTTGGGCTACCACAACAAAAATTACAGCCTTCACGGCCCAAGCAGCAGAACAGTTCTAAGGCTGTAAGTCCAAGGTCAAGGTGCCATGAGGGCTAGTTTCTGGTGAAGCCCCTTCCTGGCTTATAGATGGAAGGCTTCTTGCTGGTCCTTACATAGTTGAGAGGGAACTCTGATGTCTTTTCTCTTATAAAAGCACCAGCCCTGTGGAATTAGGGTTCCATCCTGTGACCTCAGGTAACCTTTATCACCTCCTCCAAGACTTGATCTCCAAATACTTTGGGGGTAGGGCTTCAACATGAAATTTGGGTGGGGGTACACAACCATTCAGGCCACAATGTTGAGAGAATGGTGTGAGACGGAAGAAGTGAAGAAAGAGAGGGGTGAGCTGAATCTATAGGGAAGCCGCTGCAGAGAGGAGGAGGAGGCGGGGTGTGGTCTGCTTTCGGAATTGGAGGAAACAGGAACGAGGGCGTGAGCAGGCCAGAAGGTTAGTGTGGGCAGCAGAGTTTGTGAGAAAAAATGATGTGCAAAAGGGCAACACCGTCAGCTGTAAAGCACAGCAGACTATTCCGAGAGGTGGTCCTTTGGCCTGTCTCTGAAGGTCATGGACACTTGACCGGACCATATAACTCAGAAATGACCTTTATTCCTCGTCATAAAAATAACTGGAACCCTCTTAGACATAATGAAAAACTTACGCTCAGCTGTGGAACTAAGGAAAACCATCCACATCAAATTAAAATGCCTGTCTTTTCAGCACATTAGTGGAATGACTTCCTGAAACTTACACCTTGCACATTTGTTGATGGAACAATCAAGAAAAAAATAAATCCATAAAAACAGAACTGCAGCTCTCATCAGTTCTAGACAGTTTATTTGCTTAAACAGAAAATGGTCAATACATTGATTAATTAAATTAATTAAAGCTCTGTCACTTTCAGTTCATAATAAAAAAAAAATCGCAAATCACATCTCAAAGTGCTGTTTTCCAGTCTCCTGGGGGGGCGGGGAGCAACAACCGGAAGTCAACAGAGAATAAAACACTGGCTTGCACTGCCCTCTGCTGGCGCACTGAGCACATTTCAAGTTCCTTAGTTTTACAAAGTTGCCAGAAGAGAGCCCAGTGTTTTGAACCAGCGAATTCAAGACTAATTACTAAAAACAGGTTGTGGAAAATATTACCAAGCAGCTTAAATACCATCTGTACCACATCAGGCACACATTCCTAATGAAAAGGGCACATGTGCGGGAGGAGGCGGTGCCAAATCACATCTGCTAACCTAATACAGAGAGGTTTTAATTAACTCCTTAAAATATGCACTAAATTCACAATAACGCCTTTACACTATCCCCCTTCCCCACCAAACTCCTGCCATGGCAACCAACTTTTCAGAAATAAATACAGCAAAAAATTTAAATCTTGGCTTCTACCACCATTGCATTTCAGCTCTGCAATAAATAACTGCATATGACCACGGTTTACAAAATTTATTTTTTAAGCATTGGCTTTTATTTTTTAATTTAGAAACTGCTAATTTACCAGAATTGCTGGAAAACATGCCATTTGTTTAAACACACACAACATCAGCCTCCATTAAAATGATTACAGCATCATTCAAACGTCTAAAGCATTTATTAGGTGTCTCTAATTCCACAGAGCGTTTTACCAAGCACTGTAAAAATGAGTTAAGCCCAATTCATGCCTTGGAGCTTGTTTCCTAAAATAGATGAAGTAACACAACAGACCAATAGTACAGGTACATTAATTTAGTGAGTGCACCCACGTTCTGTCTAGAGGTAAAATAAACGGGGAGAATTCTATGAGCTGGATGTTTATAAAAAGTGGGGTAAGAAAAAAAATCACAGTTATCTAATAATTAGGCAGGAATACTACTGGAAGGAGTGGATTCAGGTAGTTCATCAAGAAGGCTCAGAATGCTGGAGACAAGGCAGGCAGCCCCAGGGCCCACTGGGGTCCGGAAGGTCACATGCACATACATAGCAGTTGAAGGAAGGAAGATCTGAGATTCCATGAGTCCCACTGCCCACTTAGCAACATTCCTTAACCAAGCCTGGGACTCTGTGTGCTCCCCTCAACAGGAGTGCCTGGCCCCAGGCTTCTAGTCTGCCCAGCTGAGAGGCCCTGGAAGCGATTCTGATGCAGGCGGGCAGGCGGCACCACATCACCAGCCTGCCTTAGACGCAGCCTGCTTCACATGCCACGTGTGAGGTTCCACCTCCTGCCGGAGATGGCAAGGCCTTGGTTCTCTCACAGCTCTTCGGTACATTTATTTACTTTACTCAACAAACAGTCCTAGCCCAACCCTCTTTATAAATATTAACTCATTAAATTCTCAAAACCATACCCAAAGGTAGGCACTGTTATTAAATCTTCAACTCTACACGTGAAGAAAATGAAGCACATAGAAGTGTCCCTTTGCATAAGTTCATACAGCTAGCAAGCAGCACAGGCAGGAAGCAAACTCAAGTGTTGTGTTTCTGAGTCTTTCTTAACCTATGTGCAGCATTACAGAATGAAATGCAGGTTAGAATCCCCAAGAAGAACGTGGACAGCTGTATCATCAGGATAGAGTAAGTTCTGAGGAAATAGCTAACCTCCAAGCTCCAGAGGCTTTAATCAACACTGGTTTATTTCTTGTTCACACTACTACTTATCCATTGAAGGTTGGCTCTATTTATTTCCATCATTTAGAGATCCAAGACCAGAGTTGTCAATCACCACTTCAAAGGGAAAAGGTAACTCCAGAGACCCTTATGTCAGCAATTATATGCTGTAGCCCACAGATGACACACATCATTTCCTATTTGGAATTCATTTGCCAGAACAAATTATATGGACCCAGCCTTCTTGATACAGTCCATCATCTGAATCAATCGCATTACCAATAAAAGTCAAGGGGGTGATGGAGTGTGCCTCTGCTATGTTCCCAGAGAGCGGGAGAGATGGAAATTCCAGGCAAACCATTACAAAAGACTACCATAAAAACACACGCAGTAACAATTACAATAACAATGTCATATTTTTGGTAAACACTGGCCCACTCAGGAGTATACCGACGTTGAGTTGCTTTTCCACTTGCAGTGTTGGGTTCACAAGGAGCCAGGCTATCAATCAAGCAGCAGGCACTCACTAGTGCATTTGGGTGCCAGAACCATTACCTGCGCAGCACCTTCCACTGGGTTGGGAAGCGCATTCACACACACAAGCAAAAACGTGATGACAATGGCAGACACACAAGGCGACAAACCAAGGACAGCGGAGGCTCTTGGGTGGGAAGGAAGAGCAATACACCAAGAGATGGACAAGTCTTGAAGGAAGTAATCCTTGACATGGGATAGCCTGAAGAAAACCCAGAACCACAGACATCAGGCTGAGCAGCCCAGAGAGGCTGATGCCCACTGCAGAGGACATTTTCTAGATAGAAAAGGTGTCCCATGGCTGGGGACCTGAAGATACCAATATGGAAGCTGGTCCCATGAACAGGTCTCACCCGGCTCCTTGGTATAAAACACTGAATTAATAGATCTATAAATAGTTGGGTATAGGGGCTGGAGTGGTGTCTTGGCACTTGCCTGGCATGTGTGAGGACTCAGGTTTGAACCCCAGTACCATGTACACAACATAGTGTTGGACCAACGCAAACCACATGAAAAATGAAATAAAATTAATTCTCTCTTTCTCTCTCTCTTACTGTCCCTCTCTCTTAAAAAAAAAGTTTGGTGTAGACCCTCACATTTTTTTTTTCATTGGAGTGACCTATCAGTGAAATGCAATGAGCAGGTGGCCAGAAAACAAAACTTTCACAATATAATTATGTTGAGTCACAAAAAAAGGTTGAACACTTGAAAACAAAGTGAAATGACCTTGTCATAGAACAGTCCTCAACTTTTGAAAGTTGAATGTGAAATTTAAATTTTTAATCAGGAAAACAATACTGGGAAAGATCACACATTGGAAGGTTGAGATCTAGAGGAATGATTTATATGTCAGCAGTGTTAGGCTTCTAGACACTTTGTATTAAAGTCGCTAGGCTGTTCTGTAAATTAAAAGATCTTAGATAAAAAAAAAAAAAAAACAAAAAAAACCCCGGAAACCCAAACTCTCTCATTCAGGCCAGGTGCTGCATGTTACGGTCAACACTTGAGACACGGAGAGATGATGTGTTCTTGAGGTAGTGTTTACTTGTTCAAGGCCACCACAACTCATTTTGGTCTGATCCCCCTACAGGGTCTTGGGTGCATGAGGCAAGTGCTCTACCCTTGAGCTACGCCCCACCCCAACAGAACTCATTTGAACCAAGTGGGGACTTGTACCCACTTCCCTGGCCACCAGCTCTCTCCTGCCCACCTTTCATATACCTGTTCCTTAATATAAGTGTGCAGTGGCACGGTGGCAGCAGAGTAAATGTCACACACAAGGGACACCGTGCACTGTGAAAGTCCACCTGGAACACGCTTGAGTGGAGCAGGTTCTGCTCTGTCTTCTATTTTAAATTGATTTGTATCTAAAAGTAGTCAATTTTCCCTTATGTCACTTAACAAATAGGTTAAAAACCAAAGTTTAGAATGTGTTTTTCGGTCTTTTTACCATGAAATCAAGTCAACAGATCACAGACAGTATTTTATTTTTTCATTTTTAAATGAAACAAAACATATTTACTTAGGCTGTGTTTTCATTTTGAAATGCAAGTAAAGACGAATTTTTTTTGTTATTGTCTTTTCCAAGATTCATAGGTCATGAACAACTTTATTTTACTATTTAAGTAAAACACTGGTTTTATGAGCAGACAAGTTGTGGAAGGATTCAGCTGAGAGCGGCCTGCAAATCCAGGTGGTGGCTCCTTTTCTACCTTTCCTCCTCCGCAGCTTTCCTCCCAGGCTGCAGCCAGGACAGGGGTCAGACCCGCAGGGCCCTGCGAGGCTGGAAGTCGGTGGTTAATAGGATGCTCTTGGAATGGATTAAGGTTGACACAAGCCAGGGAGTCCCAGCCCTACCCTAGAGGATCTTGGGCAAGGAGGAAACCTGGGGGAGGACTGAAGAAGAAAACCACAGAGGAAGGCCGTTGTCTAAGCGGCAGTCGGAAGTTACAGTGGAGATGGGAGGTCTTCTGCTTTCTTTCTAAGCCATGGGCCACACATGAAGAACCAGCTGAGGAGGGATGGGGACCAATGTGAACAGGGGCTTCGCCAAAGAGGCAAAATTCAGGGGCACAGAAACATCCTTAATATACCTCTTCTCCATGTGGATACCAGGTCCCCTACCTAAAATATTTCTCTTGTGTTCTGTGACACTCAGCCACCTAGATTCTAAATAGAGAATGGCAGACCAGGTTTGTTACCTGGCTATTGAAGAATCTCCAGGGGAGAGGCAGTTATTCCAAAAAGCATTTTCAATAAAGCTGGATTTTTCTGCTTGTTTAACAATTCTAACTGTAGAACATGAAGTTCAACACTACCTTTTTTTTTTAAGAGAGAGAGAGTGAGAGAGAGTCAGTTATTTGTTTATTTATTTTTTCACTGATTTTGTTTTCTGATACTTGGCTGTGCATGTGGTGCTGGGTTTCGAACCCAGGTCCTTGTGTGTGCCAGGCAAGCACTCTATTGATGAGCCACCTCTCTAGCCCCAAGTTCAACATGATCTTATTGGCTGGTGAGAACCCTGGAGTCTCAAAGTGTTGACAACTCAATCAACTGTGCCGTAGGAGAAGCTGGCGCCATGGGTTGCCTTCCTTCTACAACCTCCCCTTCCTCCGCCATGGGTGCCTGGCTGGCTCTCCTTCCCATATCAGCACCAGGAATTTTTAGTCTCTCTACTCTCAGAAATCTGACCTTCCTACATCTGTCCTCGATTTCAGCAGGTGGCCCTGCTTCCCATAACCAGTAGGCCAGCATATGGCCAGTTCCTTGGCTCCTCACCCCAGTTGTAGTGTTCCCAGCCTCTCCACTCAGCCTTCCTCCTCCCTTTTCCTGGACCTCCTGTGGAGCATCACCCCTTCCACCTCCTCAGGGGCTTCATGCACCCACAGGCCCCTAATCTACCAATCAGAATTTACACCCGCTTGCTGTCTGGCCTTAACCTCCCAGCTTCCTCCCTGGCCTGCTGGCGCCCACTGCACTTTCAACTTCACACTTGCTCTTCCAATGAGATGGTTCTCGTCAAAGTCACCAAATGGCCTTAGTTCCACGAAATCTGATGGGCTCCCCTCAGTCTGAACCTCTTGGCAAAGTCAATACACTGAGAGCCACTATCAGCCCTTCCTGGAGCTCCATACTCCCTGGGCTTCTGTGCATACCTCCTCTGGCTTTGCCACCCAGCATCGACACTGCCCCCTTTGGGCTCCTCTTCCTCCTGTTCTTCAGTTATTCTGGCTTTGCCACCCAGCATCTACACTGCCCCCTTTGGGCTCCTCTTCCTCCTGTTCTTCAGTTATTTGATTTACTCTTTTCTAGGCCCTCTTCTCTTCTCCCTTTGGGCAACTTTACCTGCTCCTATGGTTGCAATTACCACCCATGTGATGATGCTGTCTAAATCCAGATCCCATGGTGGATCTCTATGTCTTTTGAGCCCCAGTGCTGTCCATGTCTACCACGGCACTTTCAACCATGTCTGCTCCCATCATGTATTCCCCTTTTAAGTCACGGCCCCCACCATCCCCCTGGATGCCTGAATCAGAAACCCTCAGGTATCACCTTGGTTTATCTTCAGCCCTTAAGGTCAGCCAGTCCTGTCCTTCCTTCCTTCTGAATATGTTTTGAATTGGATCATGTACACGTGGTATTCAAGAGCCAATCTACTGGGTTTTAATGCCATCCCTACTATTTACAATGATGTGACTGGGCATGTTACTTACCTATATCTGTCCAATGGAAACAATATTAGGGGCTAGAGTGATGGTTCTGAGGAAGAGCACTTGCCTGGCATGCACGAGGACACAGGTTCGAACCCCAGCACCACATACACAACTAAGTGTCAGAAAAACAAAAGCCAGATGAAAAAATAAATAAAATTGATTTTCTCTTTCTCACTCTCTCTCTCTCTCTTAAAAAAAAGGATAATAGTATGCACCCCAAATTATAATTCTGAGGACTAAATGAGTCATTATAGGCAAGGTCCTCAGAGCAGTGCCTGGCACCATATGTGCTGTGTGCAGGTACACGACACCCTCATTGTTATCACGTGCACCATCTCTAACTTGGTCCAGGCCCACATCACCTCTTACTTGGACTAGTTGAAGCCCCTTCCAACTGGCCTACCTGCCTTCAGTTTGTCTCCCTCCCATCCAGCGTGCTCAGAGTGATCTTTCCAAAATGTAAGCCCGATTGTGTCCTTCCCCTGCTTACAACTGTCTTTCTCTCTCCTTACCTGGGCTTACAGGCTTCTGCTGCCTTCCTTTCCCACCTTCCCCCCACTGACCTTATACTCCAGCCATGATGAAGTCCTTCAAGTTCCTCTAATGTACCCTGCTTTCCCTGCTCCAGGCAGATGAACGTCCTGCCCCTCTGCTGGAATATTCTCCATTCTCCTACTGCCCTCTGTCTCCCTCTTCAGGTCCTAGCTAGAATGATCCTTTCTCCAGTGACATTCCCTGACTGCCCCCATCTGCCAAGTCTCTATTAAGTGCCCCAGTCAGCACAAAAGCCAGCCATGTACTCTTCATTTAGTTAGCATGGCAACTGCCTCTTGTCTGTGAATGTTCGTATCCCTCCACGACAGTTTGGATCTGAAATCCCCAGTGCTTTGGGGATGTTTGGGGGTACAGCTTTTGGGAGCAGGTCATGAGGATAATGGAGTTAGCTCCCTTCCTCCCCCTCTCTTGGCTACTGAGGACACAGCAAGGACCACAGCAAGAAGGACGTTATCTGTAAACATGGAAAGGGCCCTCACCAGGATCTGATTCTGCCGGCACCTTGATCTTGGACTTGCAGCCTCCAGAGCAGGGACAATGTTTGCTGTGACAGCCACCCCAACCATGGGCTTTGTTATAGCACCTGAAGGAGGATACTCTCAGGAACCAGCTTTACATATTCAGCACTTAGTCAAGTGCCTGGCTCATAGGCACCACTGCATGGTAATTACCAAGTGACATCAACAAATAAATATAACCTCCCTGATAGCATAGGAAATCTGCTTCAGAAAGCAACAGTGTTCACTTGTTATTTAAGTATTTTTTACTTAAACATACTTAGATTCTAGTTCCTAGGATTCTTAACCCTGGGATTCCTTGTAATTTGTCGCACTGGGGATAAGTGAATGGTAGATTCATGATTAAGCATGGTGACAGATGAATGACAATGATGATAAGGGCAACGGCTAACAAGGTCCTGCACCCTGGCAACATGCCAGGCACTGTGGTAAGATACTGCACACTCACCTCATCATCTGGAGCACCTCAGAGGAAGGCGTTGCTGCTCCTCGAAGGCACCAGGAAGGTCCCTGAGGAGAAGTCCACTAACCAGGGTGAAACTCTTCTTCTGAATTAAAACGAAACAAAGCAGAATATTCTGAAATCTGCATCCTTCCTCTCTGGGGCCAGACAGACAGCCATGAACTACTCTACCTTTTCCTAATAAGTGGCAGGGCAAAGTTAGGACTGGGACTGAGTGTCCTGCCCCCCTTTTCTGGACTTTCTGTTACTGCTGACATCTTGGTCAATGTGACTTGGAATACTATGTGAGTTATTTTTATTTCAAAATGGAAACTTGCCTCTTCTTTTCAATAAGTATAGTACGCTTTGTCCAATGTTTTGTATCTTACCAAATCCTCAGCCAGAACCCCACTCCCCAAATTTCAGGGTCAAAGGGCTTAGGACCCTTAATTTTTATTTTTACTTATTTATTTTGGTCCCAGGCTTTGAATCCAGTGGCACTTAATCACTGAGTCATATCCCCAATCCTTTTTATTTTTTATCTTGAGACAGAGTCTTGCTAAATTGCTTAGGGCAGCACTAAGTTGCAGAGTCTGGCTTTGAACTTGTGATACTCCTGCCTCAGCCTCCCCAGTCACCACCATGCCAGGCTGGAATAACCTTTTAATGTACTTTTATAAAAGCTACTCAATGACAAAAAACAGAGCTGATGAGCAAAAAAAAAAAAAAAAAAAAAAAAAGTCTTCATTTTCCTACAAAGTGGTTAGCCTTTTAGTCTGTAAGATTCCAGCATGTAGAGTTATAGTTGGCAGCCTCACTACTAGGAACAGCCAAGAGAAGTTTTTGTGCTTGCTGAGAGAAGAGATGCACTAAACATCATGTTCTTTTTAATGGTTCTGATGATATATATCCAAGTACTTAAAGTCAAGTTTTTGAAAAATGCTTGCTTTATCCTGTTAATTAGTCAGAAATCCAATGTTGGAAGGAGGAGAAATGGACAGTATGTTCCATACTCCCAACTTATTAAAAGGAGAAATAAGCAAGTTCTGAAGAGAGAATGAGTAAAGAAACCCATTAGATTTAATAAATGGGAGTAATACTTGTGTTCATAAATCAAGTTCAAAATAAACTATAAACCAGGATTTCTAAAACAATACATGAGAGTATTTTTATAAACTACTATCCTTACATGAACTTGGGGTTTTATGGGGAGTTTTTTTGTGTGAGTGCTGGGGACTGAACCCAGGGCCTTGTGCATGGCTGCTGCTGTCATCATGACTCACGGTAACTAGCATGAGCTCACCGGCTAGAAGAATATGAAAAAGCACAGTGACTCTTAAGGGAAAGCTCCGAGACGTCAGGCTTCGGCCGCTGCCTGCAAGCAGAAGGCAAAGGAAAAGGAGGAGGAACCCAAGTAGCTTTGTGGCTTTGTGTCCAACACTCTTGCCCTTCACCTGCGTACCTGGAGCCAGTCCCACCATGCTTGCACTTCCCCCTTCGTGCTCACAGGTCCCACCACCCACAGCATTGCCTTTGCTCTGAGTCTGAAGCAGGTCCCTTTTGTGCTTCCTTACCCTCAGGTAGTCTCTCTCCCTGGCGCCCTCCTGGGGGGTTACCCCTTCCCAGTGTTTTTAATTCCTGTGGGGCACACCCCAAAGTATTAAAAGTATCTTTGTAAAAAAAAAAAAAAAGACTGAAAGGGACAAACTAAAACCTTAAGCAGCATCTATCCACTTTTTGGATAAAGAGAAAACTCCAATCTAACAGTGAGCTGGTGTTAGTATTTACAAATCATGCAATTTGAACACCTGAACAGATAGTAGCACCATAATGGAAGTTTGCATTTTCTTGCTTTGAAGCGTGATGTTTAGTGATTCATGAAGTCATCAGCCAATTTCTTCAACCTTACAGATAACAATGGGGATTTGGAAATATAGGAATTCCCTTTTTATTCTCACTGTTCCACACTAATTTTGCAAACACCACCAGAAATGTGATTTAAAACTCAACGAATCTGATATTTCTGCTACTGCAGCCTTTCACCCTCTTCCCTGTTGCTATACACCATGTAGGCACATAGGCATTCTGTACCATATAGTTCATGTTATATGCTATGAATTATGTTTATTTCACTGTAAGAACAAGATTAAGGTTTGAAAGGGAGACACAGAAGGTATTGACATGTTCAAAGTTTAAGCCTACACAGAGGATATGCCTAGTGTGTTAAAGAATCTATGAACAACAACAACAACAAAAAAAACCATGCCCACACGCAGTAGCGCACACCTGTAATTCCTGTGATTTGGGAGGTTAAGACAGGAGGACCACAAATTCAAAGATACTTTCAGCAACTTAGCAAAGCCCTAAGCAACTTAGCAAGACCCTATGTCAAAATAATAATAATAATAATAAAAAACAAAGGGCTGGGGATGTTGCTCGGTGGTTAAGATCCCCTGGGTTCAATCCCTGATACCCGCCCACCAACCACAAAAAGAAAAACCCCACCCACATCTTTACATGGGCAAATGCCACTGTTTTCTTATCTCAAATGAGATCAATATGAATAGGACCCTTTTAGCTACAGAACTTTTTGTTTTAAACAGAGTAAATCTGGAGGAACAAAACTCTTAATTTTCTACAAGTTGTCTTATGAATCACTAGATGGATCAAGGTATCTCATGGAGTGCGGCTGCCCTGGGTGGGAAACAGGGCACCAACATCCCTGCTCCCAGTGCCTGCCCCCATCTGCCTGCCCAGGGCCCACTGGAAAGTGATGCAGTGGCTAGGTAGCTGGTGGGATATTTTAACAGCAGTCAAACATGAAAATACAGCGAGAAGAAAGAGACCATGGAGAGCTGTGTGGGCCCTTGAAGCAGGACCAGCGGGGTCCAAATCCATCCAGCATTTGCTACATCGTAACCAGGAGCATGTGTCTAAATCTCTTAGGGTCTCAAGCATGAGAACGAAGACAACAACTGCACCTACCCTCACAGGACTGTTGTGAGAACTAAGTGACATAATGTGAACAGAATGCTTGGCAACAAGGTCTAGCACACGGAAAGTCTCAGTGAATATAAGCTACTCCCATTGTTATCACTGTCCTGTTTCTGGGTGAATTCCCCTTGGCAAATGCAAGATTACTTCTTATCACCATGTCCTTGGCAAACTATGCTGTATTATAGATATCTGGCACTATTTTTAAAATACACATAAAGTAATATGTATACCCTAATAGATACTCATGATATATTGTTGGTGGAAAAGGTTCTAACACATTTAGTAAAAATAATTTTTTTTGAAAAAAATATGTACATCTACATAGTTGGTTGGAAAAAAGTCTATAAGGACATATACCAATTTGTGAGCTTGGTCACTTCTTAGTGGTGTGATTATTATTATGGCTTTACTTTCTTTTCTTCTCTGTTTTTCTAATTTTCTATAACAAATACTCTATATAAAAAACATAAGAAACTAAAACTTTCAGGCCAACTCAAAAACAAATGCACGAGATACCACTGCTGAAATACTGGACTAATACAAACACTCACACTCCACCTCCAGTGTGAGAGGCAAATGCCACACAAAGTCCAGGCACAGCCAGATGCAGAAAGTGAACCTGACTTTGTGCCTTAGCCTAGCAATCTCCCTGTCACAGATCTTGAGGTGTCATTTATCTTGGACCTTAGCTTATGAACAATTGATAACAGACATTTCTGACCTACTGGAAACATTTGCCAGAGCTGATCCCTCCCTTCTTGGAAGACTTCCACATGACTCCCAGCTCCCCTGCCCCACCTCCTGGCCTGGCCTTCTTCCCACTACACACTCACTACCTCCTTCTTAGTCTACTTTACTGGTTCCCACATCTCATTCAGTGTATTGCTTTCATGACACACATACCCTAGACATCCCAATGCCTATCTTCAGTCCTGGCATCTCTTCTGAACTCTAGACTTGCATATCAATGACTGCCCACTGGAGATGACCATTTGGAAGTTTAACAGGTCTCTCAAACTGAACATGGTCTAACCTGAGATCCTGAATTCCACCCCCTTCCAGAATCTCCTCCTGCCAGTTGCTCTCACTATAGTAAATGATAACCAAATTCTTCGAGTTGCTTGGGTCTAACACTCTGGAGTTCTCCTTGACTTCTGTCTTTCCCTTAGGCCCAAGCTCTGATAGATATTATTCTGGGCCAGACAATCATTTTGTCACTGGATTATTGCAATATTGTACAAATCAGTCTCTCTGATTCTAGCTTGTCCTTCTCAGTGTACTCTGAACACAATGGCCAGAGTTTTACAATTAAAATGTCCATCTATCGTGTTCATGTCACTCTTCTGCCCTACTGCTCCCCATCTCCCCTGGAGGAAGTGTCCAGGTCCTTACACTAGCCTGTACCTGCATCCACCCTCACTGTCTACTTCTTCATTCACTCCAATCCAACAGCCTCCTGCAGTTCCTCAACATACTAAGCAGGTAGTCACTGCAAGTTCCCTGTCCTAGCTGGTCCCTCTTTCTGGAATGCTGTCCTCCCAGATAGCCACCCTCTCACCTCCTTTAGGTCATTACTCAAGTTCTTTCTCACTTAGGCAACTCCCCAACCACCCTGGTTAGTACTATGACAACTGCCCCAGTTCCTCTACACTTTCTGTATCTTATTTTTCTGCATAGTAGTTTTACTCCCAAATGAAACTTGCATTTCATTCAATTATGTTTCCCCATGGTTAACACATAAATTCTACAAAAGTGAAAATCTTTTGTTTTGCTCCCAATCATATCCCTAGCACCTAGTACAGTAGAACCTAACAGAGAGCAGATAGCAAAACATTTTTATTGAATATATTAATAGAATTTAATGACCTACCCTTCTCTTTCACACAATTATATAAGGAACACATGATACAAGGAATGTGAAAGTAACTACCAAATAATTTGACACTTGAATAAGTATGTTATTATCATTGTTATTATGTTGAACATGTATCCCAGTTCTGCCAGATGTGGCCTGAATTAGTCATGCTTCAACTATGATCCCCACCTCCCTCTTTATCTATCTCAGTACAAAGGTTAGTGACTTAAAATTCCTGTGGCACTAGGATTCTGTTCACAGATCCACCAATGTCCAGCCCTATAATAATTATCTTAATCATAAGTTGGGGTTTTGCCTTTCTATAGAGAATGATAAAGGGGAGGGGAAGGGAAGATTAAAAGATTATGATGACTAAGGACAGCAAAGAGTGCCTGAGCTTCCTTCATTGTGCATCAGAAATATTGTTTCACCCCAAGTCCACTCAAAGGTGAGGACTTTGCCCTTGACTTCTGCTGGACCATGGTGATATAGCCATGCCCCATCCAGGGCAGATTCAATGTATACTCCCAACAGACACTTGCTCAATGATTTCAAGCTGGAAACCAAAAGGTTAAAAAATATGCTATTACTCTCGGAGGCATGGAAAATAGTGTCTATACTATGACACTCCCAGAATTACTTTTGGAGACACCAAACAGAAGTAGCACAGAGTTAGAAGACAAGAGTTCTCTTCTAAATGAGGAGGTCTCATAGCCAGTAGGACATTCAGTTTGAACACACAAATATGTAACCCAGACTACACCTTGGTTAGAAATAGTTGTTTAAAATTCTGCTCCAGGGGGGCAGGAGTGGTGGTTTGGCAGCTATGGCACTTGCCCAGCATGTACAAGTACACAGGTTCAAACCCCAGCACCTATGTATACAACTAAGCGTCAGAGCAACAAAAGCCATGTGAAAAATTCAATAAAAATTTATTCTCTCTCTCTCTCTCTCTCTCTCATTTAAAAAACCAGAAATTCCTCTTCAGGGGTTCCAAAGAAACCATATTCCTTTAGAGGCCAATAAGAGTACTGTTTACTGGCAAAACTAACATGCGGTTACTATAGATAAACTGCAAAGCATGGTGAATCCTGGTGAGGATGACAATTAATCTAATTGAGCTGAAAGCAGAAGGGTTTTCAAATGGATCAAACCGCATCTTGGCCACTTGTGCCCAGCAGCGATGCCTGGGTCACCTAGGGGACGTGCAGAGCTGATGGTGAGGCAGTCCTATGGAGGTCCCCTTTTGTTTTTACAAGGGGATCTTCTTCCTCATACCCCAGGCTTCTCTAAAAAGAAATAACTTATAAAGGTATATCCTCTTAAATACCCTAACATCAAAGTTGGAAAATTGACTGATTTAAGACTTAATCAGCTTAATTGTGGGATTTTGCTCATGGGCAGCATGTAAGCCTGGCGGGCTCCTCTAACATCTTCACAATGACTGTGCTGCCTGAGAAAGGAGAGGAGGAAGAAGAGACAATCGGAACAGGTTACACACATTCCTACAGAAAGGGTCTCATTTGTTTTTTATTTTATGTGAGTGACTGGATGGGGAAGGCACCTTGTCCTCACCAACCTGGGGTTTTCCTCTTCATTAAAAACAAAACAAGCAAGAAAAGAAGTTATTCTGTGCTTTGGTCTCTCTTCCAAAAGTGACACATTCCCGAGAAGGATCTGACCTACTGTAGGAAAGTGTTTTAAAGGCTGACGCAAGGCAAGGTCCTGCCCAGCTCTGTGAGGCCCCACCGAAGCACATGTGCAGGTTCCCAGATGATATCCAGAGCCATCATCCCTGTGGAGGCTCCCAAGGTTCACCTTAGCTAGGAAGTTAGTGAACCTGGAGAAAACAAACGAGTCCCTATCAGACCCAAGGACTCCAAGTAAATAAACCCCCAGGATTGCTCACACACTCCTTTCTTCTGAAAAGCTGTCCTTTTTTCACTTGCTTTTGATACTGGCTTCCCCTCACATTAGGTTTGATATCTGCAGCACACATGAGTCAGGAGATCTAGAGTAAATGTTCCAGCAGCCACTCCCCCAGCTGCCTCTCATGCAGCACACCTGGCTTGCTGAGCATCGGTGCACCCACTGCAGCATGTTGTCACTCTGCTAAATCGAACGTGAGTGTCACAAGACAGCACCAGCTTATTGGGAGACATAGGACCTGACACATGTTAATACCTCCTGATGTATGCTGGCCTTCTGCCAAGCAGCAGGAATACAGGATCACCTTTTAACATACATGTTACAGGTCTTTCTTGATGAGAATCAAGACCAGTATATTTCTTTCATTCACCACAAGGTCATCCTTCACCCCACGCATACACTGTAAAGGAGATTTAGTGAATAAAAGCTATGTTAGTCCAGCAATATGCTGGAGAATTTTAAACAAACCAGTGAGGCAAATCACTTATGGTTTTCATACCAAGCATACCTCCGACAGGCTGCATATAAATACGCCTTTCAGCTCTGAGCACCATGCACACTGATGTGAAATGCTGTGCTATATATGAGCAAGAGACACCAACTTCCACTGGCTTCGGAAACGTGGGTGCAGATGTTTACACACTCCTCTTCCACACAGGCCCCATGGTCTAGTGGACCAGCACAAGGCCAGGACTGAAGGAATCTGAGAGTTTGTAGGACTTCCTTAGTTCCTGATATTCCGAATTTCAGAAAGTCATTTAAATTCTATCTCCGTTGCGTTAGCCATGAAAGATGGAAAAAAGTGACTACACATTTATAACTGCATCAGAAGCCCCTAAAATGTGAGCCATTCCAAACAGCTCAAGCTGCAAGCATAAAACTCATCTGTCACCTAAACCCGCCAGTCTTACAGGTGCGCTTTTATTTTTATTTATTAATTTTTATTTTTTAAAGAAAGAGGGGACAGGCAGAGAGAGAGAGAGAAGCAATCTTTATTTAGTTTTTCATGTGACTTTCATTCCTCAGACACTTCGTTGTGTATGTGGTGTTGGGGTTTGAACTCGTGTCTTCACACGTTGCCATGCAAGCGCTGTAACCGCTGAGCCACCGCTCCAGCCCATACCTGTGCTTTTAATTGTTCCTCAAATACCAACCAACTCACAAACTTCCCACTAAGGTAAGTTTCCAGTACTTACAGAGTGAAATATCTTAAGGCATATTTCATCATACGCAATTTTACAACCAGTCTTTTGAAGCACTTTTGTGTATTTTTAAGTCTATGTACATATGATTCAATGTTTTATCAATCACCTCCCCACAAAAAAGCATCAGCAATAAGAACATTGAACACTACAAAGCATGTCCAACTGTACAATCTCAATTGATCCTTAACAATATGAAAGAGTTACTACTGAACTCACTTTTCTCAAAAGGAAACCAAGGTTTGTACAAATTAACTCACTGTCCTGGATACATTGTGGAATTAGGAGTTCTTCTACTCCCCGACTCTGCCAAAACCTGTTCAGGAGTTAGCCCTGAGAAACAGGTAGTACAGAGGGTCCTCATCTTGCCCAGTCTGCCAAAGGCCAAATTGGGCCAAAAAGTGAAGAGAGAATCAGCCCAGTCAAAAAGATTTGAGGATAGAATTTTAAATGGCCCAGGTGAAATTTGGGGATAAAGCAACTGAGATATAATTTAAATGACTTTCTGAAATGCGGAATTTCAGGAACTAAGGCAGTCCTTCCTGCGAACTCTCTAATCAGAAAAGAGCCCAGACTGAAGTTGCAAAGGTCTCAGATGCTTTTTAAGGAACATTTGCACATCATACACATTAACCAATAAAAAGGAAAACATCCACTTGTTCCTTAAGAGACACACACCCAACACAGGAAGGAAGTACTTCAGACTTGGTGATGGCACCAGAACAGCTAAGAAGTGCCTGTCTCCCAAATTAACAGGTGAATTAAAATTACAACTCCAGACAAAGAATCACTTCTTTAAAAACTTCCTGTCCCCCTGATGTGCAAAATCATACTCTGGCACAGGGGTCCTCTGTGCTTTTCTGCTTTGCCAGCAAAGCAATAAAACCTCTTTTTCCTTTTTCTAAAAAGAGAGAGAGAGAGAGAGAGAGAGAGAGAGAATGTCAGAATTTAAAAGAAGCATGATCAAGAGGGGGGAAAAAACCAATGAAAAATAATTACTTTAAAAAAATAAAACCAAAAAAAATTGAGAAAGTAAGGATTCTAGGTTTTTCAGACTAATGTGGCAGAGTTCAGATAACAAGGTAAGAAAGGATCATACTTTCTGCCCTTGTGGGCACCCTGTCACAGCTCCAACCCTGAAGATCATCTGTGGTGTGGTACTCAGGTGGCTGGTTAGTCACCTGAAATCACACTACCAACTGACGGGCCTCGCCTGGGAGGGATTTAAGATTCCATCCAAGTCTTCTGTTTATGCTAATTATGAAGACAGCAGTGGAAACAAATGGTAATAAAACATATAATAAAAAATTGGGTGAGGGGAATGTTTGCAATCTGCTCCACAAAATGAGCAAACTGTCCTGATTTTCTGGCCTACAGTTTCCTGAGGACACTGTTGCAGTAGACAACTGGATTTGGCTGAAGCAAAATAATAAATTAACATTCAATCTTGGCCTATTTTGTGTTGATACAATCCAAGTATCAAAGTACTCACAGATAAAGGGATAGTCCATTGTTTTCCTATTTAGTGAAGTAATGCCAATGCAATTAAATTCAACAAATACTTCTTGCAATTCTTCCATAGGCCTGCCTGTATCCCTGCCAATTAGGATAATAGGAACAGAAACAACAAACACAAAGTACTCATTTGCTTCCATGTTTCCACTGTTTTATTGGAGACATTTCTCTTTAGGGTTTTATTTGTTAGGGTTTTATTTCATGTTATTTATTATTATTATTATTTCAATTCATTCATTTGTTCATGCAGTCACTAAGTTTTTTTATTGAGGTAGAATATGCAACACAGGATTTCCCTTTGATTTTATGATAAGATATAAACGAGGCCTTTATAAAACATCTAGCACATGATAGTGATATCTGAGTAGGTCATGGTCTTTAAGGAGGCCCCTCGTTAGTAAAAGAGGGGTAAGAAAATCTACCCTATCCAATCCTAAAGTGGTTTTCTGAAAGTCAATCAAATGATGAAAGTGCTCTGTTAAGTAGGAAAGGGTATTCTTGGAGGTTATTAGCATGGGTATCTACAGATCAGGAAACCTAGATGGTTGTGTCTTTACCTTCAGGAGACCTCCTAGGGAGTCAATATGAGTGCATGTCTCTTCAGGCATGTTGCCAGCAATAGCAGCAGGTACAGTTCTGCTGCCTCCATAGCTGTACTGTTGTCATCAGGTGCAACCATGTTTCCGTGGGGATCCGAGTTCAACAGAGAAACAAAACCTGCGGCAGCGGCCTTCACACCTGACTGAACTGGGTGGCCATCACAGTGTTGCCCCAACATCCTGTGTTCAATCCTTCCAGTTCTAGAGCTCCTCTGCCATTTCATTCCTGGGTCAAGAGCCTGAGTGAGTGAGAGGAGGACACTGAAAATGTCCCAAACCTGTGGTTCTATGCATGTGGGGTGTCTGTTCCTGCCTCCTGCCAGTGACATAAGTGGCAGTCTGAGATTACTTAAAACAAGTACCTCTGGGAAAGACGTTTCTGAAAGAAACTTTAGTGATTTCCACACTGGCAATGGAAGGGAACCAAGAGTTAGTAAAGAGGAAGTCACTGACGCAACAAAGGAGGGCAAATTCATTAGCTTCATTCGCTGGAGCAAAACTTGGACAAAAACCCTCATTATTCAAACCAGATGCTGATTTTGTAACATCCACTTCAGTGATCAACTGCTTCAATTTCCTTTTATTTTGAATATGCAATATTATAAAGCAGGCAAATTACCACATGAATAATGGGGCACTGGAAGTTTATAAAGTCGGTTTGAAAAAGAACTGAATGGAGGAAACCTGTTTTCAAAAGGTTATTGCCCAAAAGCATTTTCTTTTCCTTTTTTAATCATGCAACAAAAGAAATGTTATAGTGGGCTTAAGATCAATTATGGGAAGCAATGAAATTACCTTCTAATGATAATTAGCCCCAAATCTTGACTGCTGCCAGCTTGAATGACCTGGTCATAAAGCACACAGGGCTGTGTTCACTCACATTGAGAAGAACAAACGCTGTGTCCTTCCAGGTTGGCAGTTGGGAAAGAAGTTGCTGGGCAAGGAGGCAGAGGAGGCTGACCACACATACCTCTGGTGCTTCAGAGAAAGCACTGTGTCCATAACATTTGCATCAAGCACAAAACTTCCCCTTAAAAAAAAAAAGCCTGTTGCTGGGCATGGTGGTGCACACTTGAAATCCCAGCAATTTGGGAGGGTGAGGCAGGAAGATTGCAACTTTAAAGCCAACCTCAGCAACTTAGTGGAGCCCTAAGCAACTTAGCAAGACGCTGTCTCAAAATAAAATTAGGCTGGGAATGTCACTAAGTGGTTAAGCAACTCCTGGATTCAATCCCTGGTATACACTCTCACACACAAAAAAGCCTGCTAATAATCTCCCTCTTAAAAGTTATTACTCTCTTGTCAGAAGAACGACCAGGAGCAGAGCCCAACACCTGGAAAACATGAGGCATCTCCAGTGGGAAATGGAGTCAGGTTGGCCCTGGGAGGATGTGAAAGCAGAATGCAGGAAAGAAACCCAGAGAGATCAAAACTAGAGTCTCTGGATGCAACCCTGAAGGTTAAGGGAAAGCCTCCTCCAGATGCAGGGCTATTTGGAGGTGACAGTCACGCTGTGCAGTTTCCAGGTGCTCAGAGTCTGCGCAGTGAACTTCTATCCCACAAAAAAAAAAAAACATGTGGAATTGCTAGGACCAATTCTGTTGTTTCATAGAGATAGACCCACACCATTTCAGAGATAGAAATGATTACCATCTTCCATTTACAAACAGGATCAAGGAGGAAGAGGCAGCCCTCATGGAACTAACCAGTGGCATAGCAGGTACTCCAACCTGGGTGCCCAGACTCCCTTCTGCCCTCCCTGGGATGGTTGTGAAGTTCTGAAGAGCAGTTCCCAACAATGGCTGCACTCTGTCACCCATGTGAAAGGACATGCCTCTTTCTGGCTTTGGTTGTGCTCTTCCAGTGGTTCAACACCAGACAGCTGCAAAAGAAAGTCTATATTCATGTTGAAGCTCTAAATCCTACCTACCAAAACCCACTATGGGACCAGGCACCGACTGCTCACTTCTTGTTGTGCTCATAACCCAGGATGAGTTTATAACCCAATTTTACTGAATGATGAGCTTTAGTAATTTGCTTAAACTCACACACTAGGTCAGGAGCAGTACTGGCTTCAGACCAATTTTTTTAAAGCACTTTCTACTATACTACTAATTCTCAAAATTTTGCTAAAGAAAGAGTTCCTTATTGAGTTGACTATAAGAGCCACACAAGAAGCTCTGCCTGATAAAAACAACTGAATCATTCATTATATATGAAATGATTCCAAATGGTAATGATGCTTCTAAAATCTTGGTGTAAATGTGGGCCTTTTCAGTTAACTTAGTTAAAAAAGGGATTTTTTTTTTTTTTTTTTTTTGCAAAATTCCAATACTCCTGTCTTAAAAATCTTTGGTCTACAGATTTGGATATTTT
>PVKS010003352.1:0-105151 GCA_004027875.1 Aplodontia rufa | reverse complement strand
AGGGACACAGTAGACATTAGGAGTCAGTCCCAGGAGGGTTAGGGATGGAGTCAGTCCCAGGAGGAGTAGGGACAGAGTAGACATTAGGAGTCAGTCCCCGGAGGAATAGGGACAGAGTAGATATTAGGAGTCAGTCCCAGGAGGGTTAGGGACAGAGGAGACATTCGGAGTCAGTCCGGGATCTGTGGCCGTTGGAAAGCCTCCCTGAGGTGTGTTGGGCAGTGGCTTACCCTTTCTAGCAGGTTCTTTGGGGGCCTATAAGAAGTGCGAATTCAACCCAGGCCTGCCTGTTTTGGCAGTACTTCTTTTCTTAAAACTTTATCTGGACCGAGTTTGCAATGGTGTTTCCCTCTTATTCATAGCTTTTTTTAAAAAGTATTATGATATCTTTATGTGTGTTTACTTTTCATTCCTCAGTTAATTGGAAGCACCTTGAGGTCAGAGGTTAGTTCTATAGCTACATCTCCTTTAAAAAAAATTATGGCAGGCTTTTCAAACTTCATATTTTACCCCTGATTTCATCTTACAAAGGAGGAATGTAATCCACAGAAAGGATAACTTGGTTATTATTAAATAAGCCAGCAATAAAGTAATTCAGTTTCTCAGCTCTTTGACCTTGTAACTAATTCCAGCTAAAAAAGCTCAAAATTCAATAATGGCATATATCATTACCATTTACTTGTGATAGTTTTGAAAACTAGTTGGGGAATACCATTTTCAGGTATAGTTGTTGCTTTCCAAATTGGGGACACATTTTTTTCCCAGGGACAGGGACCATTCATCGGCAAATTTATTATTCAACCTCAAGATAAATGTGGACCACCTCCCTAAAGGGTCAGTTCACCTGTAAGTTTTTTTTTTTTTTTTTAAGAGAGAAGGACAGTGAGAGAGTGAAAAAAAAGAGAGACAGAGAGAATCAATTTTTATTGAGTTTTTCACATGGCTTTCATTGTTCTGACACTTAGTTGTGTACATGGGTGCTGGGGTTTGAACCCATGTACTTGCGCATGCCGGGATGTGCCGTAACCAAGTAATGTTGAATGGTGTCCAATGTAAACAAATTTAACTTTTTTTTTATACTATTAAGATAAGCAGCTATCTATGACAGAGTAGAGTGCATAGCTTGCATAAATTTCAGGGAGTCTTCAAAATGGAACCTGTTTTTTTCCCCTGCATACTGAAGGATTCTTTGGGTATACCATCACTCTGCAGCTGAAGATACTAAGTAGAAACGTCTGAGATAGATTCAGGTATGTTTTAACCCGGTAGGTTGGAAATGAGCGGTCCACAAATACAAATGCTGTTGTAATAATATAATGGAGAAGGATGACATTTTGGTTTTCCCAGAGTTTTCATACTTAATATTGTTGGACACAGTGGGAACCATTGTTGGACGCGCTTGCACGGGAAAGAGACCCCTGGTGGCTGAGACAAGAGATTTTATTGGAGGGGGTTGACAGGATGGCTGCTCTGGGCCTGTAGAGAACGGCAACTAAGTGGTCTGGAGTGGGGGAGTTTAGTAGCTCTTGGGGTTCTCCCGAGAGCAGGGCTTGGGCAGTTGCCTGGGGCTCAGACGTAGTGAGGTAGGTTGTGCCTCTAAATGGTTGTGCTTTGTGAAAGAGGAATTTACATCTAAATGTGGCCATCATTACTGACAGTTATCTAACAAATATTAAAAAAGTTCAGACTCTGCCCTTAGCTGAAACCCCACCACCTCTCTGTTTTTCTCACTTTCATCTTTTTCCTTCTTGTCTTTTCTTTGGACGTGGATTTGAAGAACTCAGGGCATAAATGTAATTTATATCATTACTGTAGTATAGAAAATTGGATATCTGCATATTTATGATTTCTTATCCAGAGTACATCTGGAAGTCTTGGAGTTTAATCTTCTTTTAATATATTTAATGTTTTTTTTTTTAGCATATCTCTCTCTTACAGCACAGTATCAGGTGTTTTCAAGTAACAGGGATGGCTGCGTTGAGAATCGAGGGACCTGGGTGCTGTTCTGGCATTGCTGCAGAATCTTTGTCACTTGGAGCAAGTCACCTTCCCCACTTGGATGCTGAGATTATCTTTGGTGCAATGATGTACTAGATGAGTTTCAGTATCTCCTCTAGCTCCAAAATGTCTTTTATTTTATGTTCCTAGTCGACTGCTGTGAGAATTGATGTGATCGAAAGACTTGAGAATTTCAGTAAGGAGCAACGTATCTGTTCTTTGGTTTGCGCTCTACTGATGCTCTGTAATGCTTGTAGAGATACCACATGTATTTGCTCTTTAAATATTTAATTTTCTTGCCTATACTGTGCAGCATCTAATCCAGCTTTAATTGAAATTGTCTCTTCCCCATTAGAAAAATGTGCTTCACTCAGTATCTCCTGAGCTATAAAGGCCCTGGAAACTTTGAAATAGTGTGTTTTCTAACTTCTTTTGTCACATTTTTGTGTCTTTATCAGTTTTTATGCAACAAGGAAAATTTGATCTGTTGTTGGTGCCCAGGGATTTCTGTTTAGAGGGTTTCTCCTTTCTGTTTTTGCAAAGTTCTCAGTTTGAACTAATATTCCACCCTGGGCTTACTCCAAATGTCAGGCTATGGCGTCTTTTGGGTGGAATCTGGGCAATTAGTGTTTGGTGCAGTGCTACTCTTAGAGATGCGCTCCGGAGGGCACCCTCACTTTTCATGCTGGAAATTTCGGATAGTATTTTCATGAAATGGAAAATTGTCTCTTACATGCCCCCGCTTCTGCCTTCCCTGATGAAGCACTCTGCATCTTGTTCAGTCTCTCACAGTAGGCTTTTTACCTTGTCTCAGTAATTATCTTCTCCCTTTGGGTGTGTCCTATACCCTGTTGCCAGCATTACCCAAACATTCAGTGTCGGTAACATCCCTCCCCTGGAAGAACCTGCATTGCTTTTTACCACCAATTTAATGTTCTGCAAAAGCATAGCCCAGGCCGTCTCTCAGGCTCCGTCTTTGCCAGTCTCCTTCATATTCTTCTTCCATCCCAGCCAAGCTAGATAGACCATCACCTTGCATGTTCTAACTACATTGTCTCTGTTCCTTCTGCTTCGCTGCCAAGACGTCTTTTCTTTCTTCTGCATTTACTTACCCATCCTCCATGGCCTGCCTTAGGTGCTTCTTCCTTTCTAGAGTGCTGCTTTCCAGTTCCCACCATCCTTTTTTTTTTTAAGACAGAGGGACGGAGAGAGGGAGAGAGAGAGAGAGAGAGAGAATCAATTTTACTCAGTTTTTCATGTGACTCTTGTTGCTCCAACATTTCGTTGCATACGTGGTGCTGGGGTTCGAACCCACGTCCTTGCACAAGCCAGGCAAGCGCCGTAACTGCTAAGCCAGCACTACAGCCCCTCCCCTCACACTTCTTTGACATCACTTTCTCATAGTTCTTGTGGCACTCTTTCCCTCTTTGCCTTGAGTGACTCATCTTGGTGCTAAACAATGAGGATAGGGACTGTAACTCATTTATTTTTATGTTGACCTGAGCAAAAAAACATCATGTCTTTTATGTGTTGTATTTAATAAATGTCTGTTGACTTGAACTAGGGTAGAGTTGGTGTAATATTGTTACAGACTAGGATTTTTTTTTTCTTCCTAATGATATGGTCTCGCAAAGTGGAGAGAGTTTGGGCATCTCAGACCTCTGGTGGTGATCAGAGGCAAGAGAAGTCCCTGGGGAAGGCACATCTCATCTGTCAGCATTCCTTCATGTAGCCAGCAGCCCAGTGCTGATCAGTAATTGTTTCTGGAGAATGCATCGTTTGTGGAAGTGCAACGCTTCTTAAGCAGGAAACTTCCTAATGGCTATAACAAATGCCAAGGGATATGCATTGCATATATATAAGGCATGTCCTGTTTTTATCCATTAAAGACTGTTCTTGATCTGATCTGGGACCCCCCTTCATGCCCTTCATGTTCCCTCAATGAACTCTCTGACTGGCAGGCCTGTCTTAAGATCCTCCACCTCCCTCCTGTCAATACTTCCTCTCTCCAGCCCCTCCCACCCTCCCTTCCTTCCTTCCAGCAATATTTATTGAATGCTAGACACTTTTTAGAAATACATTTGTAAACACAAAACACGCACAAGTCCCCCTCGTGTGGAGTCTATGAGCTAACATGTGGGATGTCCTTTCTTTTTTCTTTCACTGGCACAAGTTCACCTTCCTGATTGTTCTAACCCAGGTTCTTTTCTCCTGAATTTTCAGGGGTACCTGCTTCCTGTTGCCTCCCTGTGACAGACACTGCTTTGTATTCTTTGCACTTGTTATGTGTGAGTATCTCATCTCCTTGAGTGCACTTTAAGCTCCTTGAAGCTAGAGGCCTTAGCATTTGCACATGGGAAAGTACCAATGCACATATCTTGCATTATGTACGCTATCTTGCACATTTTTAAATTCTCCCAGTTACTACAGGACATTATAATTAGGCACCCAGTAGATATTTTTAATTGATTTAAGGGTATTTATTGCTTTCTACTTTATCAAGTGCAAAAGCTCTAAGACTGTGCTAGACCATTAGTCATCAAAATGCTTATTAAGATTCTGCCTGACTATGTCACTAAGTGCTGCTTCTATTTAATCTTCTGCCAAGGAACCAGTCAAGTGCCAAGCACAACCACTGCCCACACCTCATCAACTGAGCAAATCACCTCTGGGATAGTCTATATGATGTTTGTAAATCTTTACTGTAACACTAAAGCTGTTATTAAAAGGAGCAGGAGGCTTGGGGGAGGAGGAGGACTGTTAATTATGGCTAGAGTCAATTCTTAAGCTTCCCTGTCTATCAGACACGGGTGTCTTAAACTTTAGAGTGCCTTTCTTGCCTGTGTTTCTAAGTCGAGGTCAGTGGGTATCCATCATTACACCCATCTGGCTAATAAGGCAGCAAGGAAAGCTTGTGGCTGTTGTTTTGACTGATTCTTTATACTCCTTTGCATTGAGGTTCAATGAAAGTCTGTTGGATGAGGTGGGAGGGCAGTTGGTCTGAGGTCTTAGAACCAGGCATCAGCTAATGCAGGGATCTAAGCTGTGACCTTAACCCTGTTGTCCCCATGAGCCCAGTAAGCAATTGACTTCAAATTAAATTTAAAAATCAAGGTTTATTGTTCTCCGACTTTTCTTGTTTGTTTGTTTCCTGTGGTAATTATAATAAATGGGAGTCAGTACGCGTGATGATTGAAAACACAGGTTCTAGAGCTGGCTTTCCTGGTTCAGCTCTTCCCTCGGACACACAGGAGCTGTGTAATCTTGAGAAAGGCGATTAATCTCTTTTCTAAATGAGAATCATAACAATACTTCCCTTGTAGGGTCCTCATAAAGATTAGATGTGTCTGCACATGATCGTAATAGGCCCACACAGAGATGAAAACATGCACGTTCAGACCTTAGAAAATTTGAATACACTTATTTGTAACTTTTCATCCCCTTTCTTTCAACATTTGGATTTTTTAATTCACTTATTTAAATTGTTATATATCATAGCAGAAACTTGAGTCTCGGTGAAGAGGTGGTGCAATAACTTAGAGCTCCCTCCACCCTCCAGGTCTTAAATTGCCGGGGTTAAATCTATCTCTGTTTAGATCTTCATGTTTTAAATGCATTTGTCATATAGTTACATCATTGCATTATTGTTGTTTTTAAAGAAAGACAGGGAGGTAGAAAGAGAGAATCAATTTTATTTATTTTTTTCACTGGGCCTTTGTTTCTCCAACACTTCATTGTGTATGCGGTGCTGGGGTTCAAGCAGTGCAAGTGCTCTAACCACTGAGCCTCTGCTCCAGCCCCACATTGTTGCATTTTTAAGGTGCAAATGCTTGTTAGGTATATTTTTTTACCTCACGTTGACTAGATTGTGCCTGACAGGATCAGGCTGAATTACGTGGGTTTTAGTGGATTTATAACTCAGGAAATAGCCAAATTCAAAGAGTGATGAGTGAACTTCAAGCCACTTTGGTAGGGAGCCCTGGTGTGGGCCACACGCGGAAAGCACCGTATGGGGCAGAACCTATGGCATGTCGAATGAACAGAGGTAATAATACAGTGGAAGGCAAAATCGAGACCAAACTATTTCTGATAACGCATAAAAGGTATAATTGATGAGTTATTTGTTTTTTAAGAGAGAGAGGGGGAGAGAGAATCCACTTTATTTTTCCATCTTGGTTCTGTTTTTCTGACACTTAGTTGTGTATGTGATACTGAGGTTTGAACCCACGTCCTTATACATGCCAGGCAAGCACTGTAACCCCTGAGCCACTGCTCCAGCCCCAATTGATGAGGCTTTTAAAAATGCTTAAAGGAGGCTTGGTTTAACAGCAACTAGTGTGGAGTTGACAGTGAGATGTAGTAGCCAAACTACTGCGATCTTAGACCACACGAATACAGGGTCCAGAACAAGGAAGGGGATGGTGCCCACAGCATGGTAAGAGGGAAGATGCCTGCCAGATCAGTAAAGGAGGGAGCCAAGGTGGGGGGATTTGAAAAGCACTGGATGGTGGGAGGTGTGAAAACAATAAATGACTATATAATCTGCATGCTTACTAGGCTTCCAAAACTGTAGGCTACTAGAGAAGAGGTGAGCTGGAACGTGGAGACCAGCTAGCTGTTTGCAGCTAGTGGGTGAGTTACGGGACTGGAAAGGGTCCTCCGTTCTTCAGCTTCCCTAGGGCAGGATGGACATGGTGGTGTTGGGGGATGGGAGAGGCCTATTTGGTCTCACCAGATGGTGTGCGTGACTTGTGATGGGGTCTAAGCTGTGTGGGAGGAGCTATTTGAGATCAGGCCGAATCACAGAGCTGAGAGAGGTTCTGATTCCGGAGGGATTTGCGCTTGGGGACCCACTTGGGACATTTCCAGCTCAGAGATCTGGGAGAGCCTCGCTTACAGTTCCTTGTGTTCTTGTGCCTCCTGGCTCGGGTTGAGTCTCCACTTCATACTCATTGTGGCTTCTGCTGCCCAAATCTAGTTTCTGAGTGTGGTGTACCCGATGGATATCTCCTTGGGTCCTGAGATGAGACAGTGGGGGGTGCTTGTATTGGTGTTACTTTTGGTTTGGGTAATAAAATTACTGGTAAAATAGAATTCATTTTTTCTTAATTATTCTTTTCCACTGTGACTCCATTTTTCTTTGATACTCCTGTTATTCTGTCCTCTCTCTCAATTCCAGCCTCTCTTTCCTCGTCTTGTTGATGTGTTGTTTCTTGTACTGTAAATAAAAGACCAAATGTTTTCTCGGTGCTTCTGCTGAAAGGAGGTCCTCTGTGTGTGTGTCTGAGTGTGTGTGTGCATGTGTGTGAATACAACATGTACACATATATGCATGAGTTATTCAGTGTGTGTTCACAATGCACATGGTACAGATGTCATGAAAAGGACATTTTTATGCAGACATGTCATTGATATTTTTGCCTTACTGATCTCAGACATAGAAATTAAAAAAAAAAAGAAAGAAAGAAAAGGCAGATGAAGCAGGGACATAAAAAATCCTATGACTCCTACCAGTTGTACTGTAAGCTCCGGAGAACCTCACGCTGAGAACGGGTTCCTGACATAGTGACCTCATTCCCAACGCCGCCTTTATGGGCGGCAGCAGAACGGCACTGGCTGCCCCGGCTGCAAGCCTAGCGGGGATGTGTCCGGAATGATGAGACCGGGGCTTGCAAAGACTTGCACAGCAACTGGAATTCGTGACAGATAGCTCACTGCAGTTAAACTTTGATCCAGTGTACTGTAGAACCGCCTGTTACACACACGAGGGAGAGTCGTCCTTCATCACAGTGAGAAGCCAACCTTAAAAATATATATATAGGAAAATGTATGAGGTCTATAATTAGGGACTGGTGAGTATTTGACGGCAGATCGATCTTAATGTGTGTGTTCTTTCTTCAGTATCTGGAGTATGTGTCCTTTTTACTGTTTTGATGATTAAAAAATGTGAATTGAAGCTAATGTATGTGAGGGCCCCGGGGCCCCTGCGAGAAGAGAATGGGCCCTGTGCAGCCCTGCACGTGGGCTCTGTCCCCTACTCAGAGTCTCTGCACCACACAGACAAAGGAGCCAGCCCAGAGCCACAGAGGCTGTAGCTTTTCTTGGAGCGATGACTCATTCCAGCTCACAAAGGATTCTGGGCAGGGTAGTGAGAAGTCAGGTTGGCTGATCCATCCCTATGACTTCACTTTGCAGAGAACAAGCAGAAGAGGAGTGACACTGCAGATTCCCGAGGCACTGCAGCGGATGTTGGCTCAGTGCGACTGGCTGTGATATATGGGATGGGCATGGGATGGGATTCCAGCCGTTCCATGCAAATAGGATAAAAGAATGGTAAAGAGGATTCCTTTAAAAACAAACAAACAAACAAAAACCTTCCTAAAAATCATTAGCAGCAAAGTATATTCACAAAGCCTTCTAAAGGTGCTTTTGAACTGAACTTGTGCCAGTATCTCAAGCCCTGAATTGTCAGAAGAGCTCAGAGTTCTAGAGTTCATTTGTTAAAAGTAGGTCTACCTAGGTAAAGTACCAGCTTCCTGTTATGTTCCCTGGGCCCTCAGCAGCCGGTCTGAAATGCTCATTCAGGATACTATGACTCGAAAGTTTACTATTTCTTCTTATTACAGATTCTAGGACATCTGTTTCTGTTAATGACTCCTTCTTGGGCTTGGATGCAATCCCCTAGCATGCACCAGGCTTTAGTGCCAAAGCTACCTGGGGGATGGAGCCAGTCCAGAACGGGTCAGGTAGGTTTCCCCTGCTTTTGTTCAAAAGTTGTTGTGTGCAAAGAAATATGGTTAAAAAATGTCTGCCTCACCCGTGATGAGGGTGAGCGGTACCCTGAAAAGTGGTCTTGCTGTTGGAGTTCTCCTGCAGCCTCAATCTGAGGCAGCCCAAGTGCTCCGTGGAGGCTGCCCCGCTGCCCAAGAGCTCACCAGCATGTCATCGTCACACCAGAACTGAAAAGTCAGCAGCTGTAGCATTTGCAGATAGGAAATAAGCTGCTTCACATTTCCATCAGCTGTGTGTCTCACTCTCCTCTAAGGGAGAATTTTAGTAAATATTATATGAAGAAAAGCTTTTTCACAATTAATATATAGTCCCTGAATTTTTGCATGTCATCTGTACTGTGGTTCTAAATGCAGTGCACTGAAACCCAAGAAAGCCTGATTTATATGCTCAGAGGCTGTTTCCAAGACTAACATCATATTGGGGCTGTGAACAACGAAGGAAGTGAGCCTGTTTCACCATGGTCTGCGTCAGGATTCTGATTGTGAGAGCTGTTTTCTTACAATGTCCATGGGCTTTTCACACAAAAACTTTTTACAGATGATAGTGAAATGGTAAATTTTAATCCTCAAAAGTATTTTACATGCTGCATTTCTAACAGAAAACATGGCACATCTGAAAATGGTTTTACCACCTCATCCTGTGTATAGTTTCAGTGTGGCTGGTTTTGAAAGGAATTTTTTTTTATTCTTTCAACATAGCCTTACATATTGGAGGAAATCGTTGTTACACATTCATGAACATGTGGATATTGACAGAGTAAGTTAAGCTGATCCTAGTCCATGGTCTCTCCCCTTTGACCACTCCCTGTTCCCATGTTTCCCCTACTTAACCCCCATGTTACTTGGGCTTCTCATGCGAGTCAAGAGTTCCCAGATGCATTGATAACCCCCCTACTCCCTCCCTCCAGCCGCATTGATAACCCCTCTGCTCCCTCCCTTTCCTCCCTGCCCTGCTCCCTTCAACCCCCAGCTTCATAGTTATGGTTCCCCCTCCTTATATAAAAATTTACCTATGTTGAGATTGTTTTTTAGCTTAGCTATCTTTCAATCTGTCTTAGATTGTATTTTAGCTTCCACATATGAGAGAAAATATTCGCCCCTTAAGTCTCTGAGTTTGGGGTATTTCATTCAGAATAATCTTTTCCATCTCCATCCATTTGGCTGCAAATGCCATGATATCGTACTCTCTGATAGTAGAGTAGAACTCCATTGTGTGTGTGTGTGTGTGTGCGCGCGCTCATGTGTGTGTGTGTGTGTGTATATATATATATATATCACAGTTTTTTTTCAAAGAGAGGGACAGTGAGAAAGAGCAAGAGAGAGAAAGAGAGAAACTATTTTTATTTAGTTTTTCATGCAACTTTCTTTGCTTCAAGTCTTCATTGTGTACGTGGTGCTGGGGTTTGAACTTGTGTACTCACGTATGCGGGGCAAGTGCCGTAAATGCCGAGCCACTGCTCCAGCCCCATATACCTCAGTTTTTGAATCCACTTGTCCAGTGAGGGGCATCTGGGTTGGTTCCATAGTTTAGCTATAGTAAATTGAGCTGCTATAAACATTGATGTAGCTGTGTCTCTGTAGTATGCTGATTCTAGCTCTTTTGGGAAAATCACCAGGAGTGGGATAGCTGGGTATGAAAGGTATTTCTGAGCATGCTGAATCCTTTACCTAAGCTAGAAGAATAATTAGAGCATTTTAAGACAACTCAAACTCCATATTGGATAGGACCTTGAGCATCTCTTTTCCTTTTGCTGCCCTACCCATCCCCATTGCTCACCCTGTCATGGAAGAAGGACATCCCCTTTCTTCATGGTCAGGGATGTGTTTGTGCATAGTACTTCGCATCTTTATGGCCAAGTTGAGGATGCTGAGTTAGTTTCAAAGGATGGTCTGTCGGGCAAAACAGGAGCATAGTATCCCCATACCCCATCAGTTCTACTCATCCCCAAAGATCCTATTTGAAGTGTCTCCCAGTGGGAGAGACCACCCCCAACAGGCAGTCACTTCCTAATCTTTGAGACCCATAGCATAGAATCAGTTTGCTTGTCATTTGTATATTTTTTGTTGCAGCTCTTTGAAGGATGTTTTGAGCACTAATGTGAATATTTTACAGTTGCTTATATTTTCACACATTTTTATCTTGTTTTCCCACCTTCACGGTAAGCTCACTGAAGGAAGGGATCAAGATTTATGTCTTTTTCTGTAATTTGCCTCTCCTCACAATTCTTACAGGCAGAAAATCACTCAGTAAATAGTTGAGAGAAGGGAGGCCATGGAGAAGCATTAATTTACTGTAGAGATTTGGAAGGCTCGGTTTTGTTCATTTTGATGGAATTGAAGGAGATATCTTGTTAAGTGAAATAAGCCAGGCACAGAAAAGCAAATAGTGCATGTTCTCACCCATTTGAGAAAGCTAAAAGAACCTGTCTCATGGAAGAGGAGAGAGGAATAGTCACTGGAGACTGGAAAGGGGAGGGAGAATGGAGAAAGGATAGACAGTGGGCACCAAGTTACAGTAAGATAGGAGAAATTAGTTCTGACTTTCTGTACTACCATGGAATAACCATTGTCTGCAATGATTTATGATATATTTCAGAATAACTGGAAGAGTCCAAAATGCCTTAAAATACAGAAACAGCAGGGGCTGGAGTGGTGGGTGGCTCAGCAGTTACAGCGCTTGCTTTGCATGTGTGAGTCCACAAGTTCGAACCCCAGCACCACGTACCCAATGAAGTGTCAGAGCAACGAGGGCCACATGAAAAACTAAATAAAATTGATTCTCTCTCTCTCTCTCTTACTGTCCCTCTCTCTTTAAAAACAAATATAGAAACAACAATGTTCGAGGAGATAGAAATGCTCATTACCCAGATCTGATAGTTACATGTTATAAACACATGTATCAGATTATCTCTGCACCCCATAAATATGTAGAAATATTATGTGGCAATTTAAAAATTAAATTTAAATCTTCACAGAGGAGAGTAATGCTAAGGTAAACCTCAAGAGTTATACAAATCTATCTGGAAACTGTGAGAAACAGGCCCATAGGCTGCCTGTAAAAATCTGTCATCATGAAGAACAAACGTGTATGTGAGGCTTTAAATATGGTCATTGATGACCGTTTGCTTGAATTTTGTTGGACAAGCCCTCCTTAAATAAGGAAGAGTTAAACTCTGAAAGTGTGTGAAAGCCATGTTTTTAAAGCTTACAGAACATATTCCTAACAAGAAAGCACCATGATGGCATGAGCATCCCAGGTCCTATTGGAAACCATTTCCCTGCTAGGGTCACTGATCTTTGGCAGTAAGAGATCTTACTGAGATTCCTTTCCCTTTTGTAGGTGAAGAATTGGACCAGCCAGAATTTTGAAGCAGACCAACTTTCTCTGACAGCTTTATTACTGTACATCCCATTTCCCAGCTTCTTCCAAAGTCCCTGATGCAACGCATATTTCTCTTTTGCCCTCAGACCATTATGTCCCAGCGCAGTGAGAAATCCCAGAAGTTATAAGTTCTGCATTAATATTTCTTTTACTCAGTGCAGATACTCACAGATAAGTATCAAGAGGAAGGCAATCTGATTAAACTAATTCATACTAATAAGAGACCACACTGCCCTCTTAGCCTTTGCAAAGTGTTCCAGGTATTTTTTTTTTTTTAAAGAGAGAGGGACAGTGAGAGAGAGGGAAAGAGAAAGACAGAATCAATTTTATTTATTTTTTTATGTGACTTTTGTTGCTTGGATGCTTCGTTGTGTACGTGGTGCTAGGGTTTGAACCCATGTAGTCACGCATGCCAGGCAAGCGCCGTAAGGTAAACCTCAAAAGCCACCACTCCACCCCAGATGTTCCAGTTTTTTAAAAAGGATTAAATGCATTTCTTATTTGTGTGTGTGTGTGTGTGTGTGTGTGTGTTATATATAATGCACTAATAAATATACATACATATATTTATTAGTGCATTATAATTTCAACATAATGTTGGGATTAGTTGTCACATATTCCTAGATGCACACAATTCAGCAATACTGTTTGTTCTATATCCACCCCCCCATCCCTCTACCTCCCTCCTCCTGTCCCCTGATCCCTTGCCTTTCTTCTGGGTCCTATATGATTTCTAAAAAACCAAAATACAATGACATAATTCTTATACCTATGAAGAACATTTTTTATATATATGGCTAGAGTATATACAGTGACAAATGCGTTTTTTGGTATGCATTCAAACAGTGTAAAAGACTAATTTGTTTAATTTAGATAGGCTTTGGGGAATTTTTTTTTTTTTAAGAGAGAGGGACAGAGAGAGAGAGAGAGAATCAATTTTCTTTAGTTTTTCATGTGGCTTTCATTGCTCCGTGACTTCGTTGTGTCCGTGGTGCTGGGGTTTGAACTCACGTACTCGCACATGCCAGGCAAGCGCCGCAGCCGCTGAGCCACTGCTCCAGCCTGGGGAGGTATTTTTAACTTATTAAATAATACTTAGGTCTTAGGGACAGTTTAAGCACTCAACATTCATTACCTCATTTAATCCCGTCAGTGACTGAGGTAATTATCACCGTGTACACTTTGCAAAAGAAGAAATCGAGGTTCAAAAAATCAAATAATTTGCCCCAAATCACACAACCAATGAAGAACAAAGCTGGGCTCTGAATTAATGCTTTGATGACGAAGAACGTGGTCTTCACCACCATCTTGTGGTGGGTTGCAAGTTCTCTCTGCGTTTCTCTTCTGATGTGCTTTACTCCCATTCATCCTCAAAATTCTTACATATGTCTTTCATAGCCACCTCCTTGCCTGTTGAAGGTGACCAAATGGCTGGATGTCAGTTGTGCCAGATTCTGTAGCAGTGGTTCAGTACAATTTTGTTGCAATTTTGGAACTGTCCACCTATACACATTTGAATTGTAACGAGGCATAGTTCGACTACAATTGTGTTTTACGGAATTCAGATTATAGTCATGATATCTAAACTGATGAAAGAAAGAAAATGGAATTTGGGAAACAGGTAAGGAGACTTGGACTTATAAAGAGAGGGGTGAGAATGACCTTGGAGATGTCAGACTGCTTTCTTGACTCATGGCTGGGACGCATCATCAGTGAGAATTGGAGTCTCTCCTACATCTGCAGAGTAGACCAGGTTCTGCTGTATTATGGAGCAGGAAGAGAAGTGCATGGTGGCTCAGAATAGGAAGTTAGATTCTGTTCTACTGAACGCCAAGGCAAAGGAAGGTGGCCTGTTCCATACGAACACTTGTTCGGCAGGTTCCTTACACAACTGCTTGGCATCTGAGAGATCTTAGTAACTGTTGTCAGCCAGGACTGGTATTTCATCCTGATTTTATCCCAGATGATAAATGGCTTTAATGCAATTCTGGATGAGGGACTAGGGAACTAGGTAGCAGCTGGTGTTGAGAACATCCTGGCAGATAGCAGGGCCTGACCCTGCCCTGTCTTCGTGTGTAGGGCCCTTCTATTCAACAAACATTCGAGTGCCTGCTACAGAAATAGCACTCTGCTGGGTTTTATTCCATAGTCCCTCACAAACACCACCCTTGTAGTAGTTGCCGAGTTATAATGTGGGTGAAGTCTTAGCAAAGGTTTGAAGTGCTAAAGCATATAATTGGTCTGATGGCTTATATTCCCATCCTAACTTTTCAGCTACAGTTCTTGTTGCAGAAAGCCAAGTGGTCCGGAAGTGTTAGATGTCATTGATCATAACAAGATTCAGGAATTATCTTTGGGGCTGGGGAAGGAGATGGAGTTCTCACCCATCACTGCTGGTTGATTGCCCTTCTCTCCCTGCCTCTCCCCCTTTCCTGACTTGTCTGCCTGTCTTTTCTATGACTGTTATTCAGCAGGAGTAAAATATCAGTGATAAGAACAGAGGCTGGTGTGACTAATGAATGATGGTTTCTTCTGATTTGTCATTTCACCAGCTACCCATCTCCACATTAGACAGCCAGATAAGCAGAGAGATTCCATTGATATGGGGGACGGTGACTCATTTTGGTATGTGTGTGCCATAAGGCACAATAATTATTATTCTTGACTCTGCTCTTCCTAGAATTTTCTTAATGGGCACCATGAACTTCCATATTGTTAACAGAAACCTTCTGTGTATGTTCACTTTTGAATTAAAAGTTTATTCAAATTAATAGCTTAGAAATTGTATATTCTTACCTTCTTTAAAAGGCCCATCAAGGGCTGGAAAAGTGGCTCAGTGGTAGAGTGCTTGCCTGGCATGCCAAAGGATCCAGGTTTGATCTCCAGCACCGCATACACAACTAAGTGGAGGAAAAATAAAAACCAGATGAAAAAAAAATAAAATTAACTCTCTTTCACTCTCCCTCTCTCTTTAAAAAAAAAGAAGAAAGGAAGGAAGGGAAAGAAAACCCATCAAGGGTTGAAATAAAGCATTAGGAACCCTTAGAAAAGCTATAAAAGAATTTCTAAATATTTTAAAATTCCTTTTCTTTTAAATGTCAAGTCTCTTTCCACTGACTCTTACAATAAAGGCCCAGCCTTAAAGTTTTGAAATCAGTGGCATTTAAAACAGACTTATAGTAAACTGGTAAAAGTGCCTTTTTCAATCCCAGTTTTCTTTCAGATTTCAAATACAAACATTTGAAAGTCAAGTACGGTAATCTGGTTTCAAAGGAAACAGCAGCATGGAGCTAATAGGCACCATATGCTCCCCCCAAACACCGAAGGTGTTGTGGTCTTCCAGGGAGTGTATAGGAAAGGAATCCGTGTCCCTTTAGAACAGCTCTTTAAAAAACATTGGAGTAGACCTTCTGTTAAACGAACCAAACAGCATTTATACATAAAATTGGGGTTAACAAATTGAATTAAATTGTAAAACACAAGATTTGTCTGATGCCGTGCATCAGAGAAGTTGTTCTCTTAGCTGTAACCTCAGAGAGCTCATGATTTCCCCAAGCCCAAGGGCGTTTAAGATAAAACTTGGCAAGATGGTAGTTCTGTGAGTAGTTTGTTGAAAGGAATAGAGTTGTATTGTCCCTGTGGCCTCTGTGCATTTTACAGACACGTGTGACCATTTTTATGAGGAGTCACAGGATCAACCACATGTGGTAATTTTATTGCAATCCATAATTTTTTACTTTAGTGTTAATTTTGGCAGTGTGGGGAACAAGAAAGGCACATTAGTTCTGAGGAACAAAGCTGAGTAAGATTTTGAATTAAGAAAGAGTAAGTCAAGGGAAAAATTAATAGCTAGTACATTTAGCAATGTCTTTAAAATTTTCAGATCAGATGAGCATTAAAATGTTCCCCCAAATATGGAAATGAAACTGGACAGAAGTACTATGTTACGATTTTCCTGCCAGATTTCTGCTGCCTTAATATAGGATCATAGAACTGTGGAGCCTGAAGGGATCTTTGAAATAATTTCATCCAAATCCTCATTTTCCAGATGAGGAAACAGACACTGAGTGGGTAATTGTATTTTGTTTTAAGAGACTGGGTTCTTATCAACGTATCTTTTGCATGCTTTCTTATATTGGGAATTTCTCAATTATAATTTAGTACCATTTCAGAATCATATTTGTAACCAGGTTGTTTTTGGTATATGAACTTCATCAGAGCCAGAGATAACTTTTCAGTGCAGAGTATAAATTAACTTTACAGTGAAAAACAGCATTTAAAAATAAACAACAGGATAGTAGATACTAAATGCAAACTTGGGGAGAAAAAAAAACAGATCACTGAAAGAAGGCTAAGATGGAAGATGGATGTTGGGAGTATTTTTAGGATTGTCATTTGTGGGACTGGAGCAGTGGCTCAGTAGTTACGGTGCTTGACTGGCATGTTCAAGGACATGGGTTTGAACCCCAGCACCATGTACACAATGAAGTGTTAGCACAACAAAAGCCACATGAAAAATAAAAATTGATTCTCTCTTTCTTTCTCTCACTGTCCCTCTCTCCTTTCAAAAAAAAAAAAAAAAAAGAAAAGAAGGGGCAAGGGGTTGGAGCACAGCTCAGAGGTTGGAGCACTTGCCTGGCATGTGTGAGGACCCAGGTTCAAACCGCAGCACCACATGCACAACTAAGTGTCTGAGAAACATAGGCCAGATGGAAAAATAAATAAAATTGATTCTCTTTCTTTCAAAAAAAATTGTCATTTGTTATGATGCTGTTCACTTGGGGAAATTGTGGCTTTCTTTTTCTTACACAGTTACATGAAGATGGACACTTCACAATAAACTGAAATAGGTTTCTGTTTACTTCTTTAGTAGATAGATATCTTTTGGAAAGTTACAGATATCATCCTAGAAGGGATGAATGTACATTGTCATGAAAGTCACATCTTAAGGGTTGTGTTGTTCTTCCTCGAATGTAAAGGTTAGGAATATTAGAGAACCCGAATTAATGACTGAAAAGGACCAAAAAAATGGTATTCATAAATGATAGTACTTTTTTGAATCTACAAATAGAACTGGTGTTGAAATAATTTTTGAAACTTGAACACCTACAAGTATTCGATGTATAATAGGCATTGAGCTATTTCTTGAAAGGATGAATTATGTGATAGAGAATTTTTTAAAAATTCCAACTAAAGTAATTGGCTAGATGCTCAAAGGGTAAATAAATATAGAGGTTTAAGTAGTATAAATGTATGTGCCAGATATTTCCTGAGGTGGAAGTGATCAGCTGTAGATAATGAGATGGGGCAAGTTGATAGGTGCAGGATTTCCATCTGTTGGCTCAGGCCCTCCTTGTATCAAAACAGGGAGGAGAATAAGATCTAAGCCTCCTGGTTGATCAGGATCTGGCCTCAACTTTTCTTTCCACCTTACCATCAGCCTGCTCCAGCTGAGCCCCCAACATGCCCAGCCCCCGAGGCTCAGCCGCCTCCACTACTAGGGATCCCTCTATCCCTCTGTCACTCCACTCATCGTCCACCCCGATAATTATCCTTCTCCTTACGCTGATCAGCTGCCAGAGGATTTTACAGGAAAGCAGCGGGCCATATTTTCACTCACTGTTTTAAACATTAAGTGCTTTTAAAACTCAAGTTTACTTAGTATTGCAATATTTTCATGTCTTTCTGTATTTTAAGTCCACTTAGAAATTTACCAAGTGTTTACCCAATACAAAGCACTGCATTTGGTGATACCTGAATTATCCTAGATTTGGCAAATGTCCCCTGAGGATTGTACAGATGGATGTTTGTTAAAAAAAAGAAAGAAAGAAAGCTAAAATAAAATGGATTTAGTCAATTTTTTTAGTACAATAGGACAGAATGATAGCAGTTTAGAAAGAATTCATGAGCCCACAAAGTACCCGTGAACTTGTAGTTGAGTTGTCTTGATGAGTATGTTCATGACTCACTCTAGCAATAGAAAAATCTGTCCCAAAATATCCCAGAGGGATGTTACAATTCATAGTTCATTCAAAATTCCATGGATCTGTAGTTTACCCAGATTATACTGACCACCAGTATTTTAGCAGCATTTACATTCTCTTGTTTTCTTATTTGAATAAATAAATATGGTCTAGTTGTTGGAGGAATTTTCTAGTTGCATATTTTAAGAATGACTGTTTGGCCCAATAAACAGGTGATATAAGATCCACAGAAAATCTCAGTAAACCTGAATATGTTATGTTGTCTCGAGAGAGACCTATGATTTTATTAACATAGATGTTTAAGGCATGTTCTAAACCTCACATAATGTTTAATTGTTTTTCTGTAGTAGCTACTGCATTTGGAGAGGGGGAACCAATTGATGAAATGATTCCAGAAGTCTTAAAAATTGCATGGTTTAAGTATCTTTGGCCTCTTTGTTTTGTAATCACTTAGCAAAAATATTTGAAAAACCACTATCTTTTAAAATACTCTGAGAAATTCCTTGGATTAAAATGTTATAAATGGATATTCATTCATTCAACCTACATGTACCAAGTGTCCAGCGTAAGCCCTGCCTTGTTGCCAGGACTGAGAGTGTGGCAGTCGTGTCCTTATCATGGAGCTTACCTTCTAGTGGGGGTGAGACAGACAGTGAAGTGGTAACACAGGCACACATGCGTCCAATCAGAGATGGAGCAGTGAACTCAAGTGTTGCTGGAGCAGCCTTAGACTGAGTGGTCAGGACAGGGCTCCCTCCCAGATCTGCAAATGCAGCTGCGTGATTGAGTGCTTGCCTAGCATGTGCAAGGTCCTGGGTTCAAAGGCAGCGCTCCCTGAGGACGCGATGTTTCCCTGGAGACCCAAAGGATGAGAAGGAGCCAATCCTGAAAAGGTCTGTCCGAGGAACGTGTCAGGTTAACAGCACAAAAAATACAAAGGCCCTGCCTGAGTTCAGAAAAATCCTGCTGTGTTCAAAGAACAGAGGAGGTTGTGAGTGTAGAATAGGAAGGGAGATGGCGGGGACCAGGTGCAAGCCCTGCAGGCCTTGTAGGTCTAGTAAGGAGTGCGGAGTTCCCTCTACACACAATAGGCAGTCACTATAGGGTTTTATGCAGGAAAGTGACATGTTTTATGTTTTCCCAAGAGGACCCTGGCTGCTCTGTAGAGCAGGGGTTTCAACACAGGAAGGAAGATGAGCATCATGAAGCCATCATGATGGGCCAGGTGAAAGGTGACCAGGTAGGAGTTAGGGTGCAAGTGGACAGGATAGGTAATCGTTAACCCTGGAGATGGAATAGAGGGAACAGGTCCAGGAAGCATCGGGATGTAGAGTAGATAGGATTGCAGTAGGAGGTGGAGATGGAAAGGAGTGGAAAATAATTTCTCTTAAAAACAAGATGACGTGGAGATATTTAAGCATCCCAATTCCATTTTTATTCTTAGGCTGAGTTAAGAGTTATCGCGCACATTCATAATTATAGCAAAGCTGAACTTTCCCAGAGCACATGCAATTCAGACGCACTTAAAATATGCTGCTGCTTACAGCCGGCTGCAGTGCATGAAAGGAAATTATTACTAAGAAGATGGCAATGAAGCTAAGGAACTCGGTGCAGCCAAAAGCCTGAGAGCACGCATGACCTCAAGTGTTAATTTTGCTAATTGTTGTTTCTTTTTATATTGAACTTTACTCTTCCAGCAAATAGAAAATCAGGAAATCTTTCTAGTTCAGTCATATTTAATAATTTTGTTTCTTTAGTCTTCTGAAAAGTTCTTAGGCCAATTTTAGAAGGTGCTCACCTCCCAAATGATACACAAATCAAAAGGAGATGTAAGAGTCTGCTTTGATCTTCCCCTATGACAGCTGACGTCGGATGACAACATCTGATATTTAAAAATCGCTCTAGGAGACTTTGGACATGGCTAACGTAGCAACTCAGCAAGAATGCCAGCCTCAGTGCCCAATATCCTCTGCGGTAGAGACGAAGCGAGAAAGGGTCTAAGAGTCTACGACTGAGCCACAGGGTTCACCAAGAAAAGGGACAAATGAACAGCTACAGCAGCCAGCCCCCACCTCTACGGCCATCTGGTCACCAGCACTCGTTCATTGGTTACACATGAGGCTTTAGAATGAGAGTTTCGTTTGAACAAAGTGTATGCCAGTTCTTTTAAAAGGTTTAAATACATGGTTCTAGGCATTGGCAAACTTGCTGCAATAAAATGGTCCCAGTCCACATTATTCTGTCATGTTTGAGTCTTCAGTGTGAGTTGAGCTTCCCTAGCCATTCAGCACAACTCATATCCAAAATTCCATGTGTTAGCTGCCATCTGCTGTTCTCCCACCAAATACTGTAGGAATATTTCAGAGGGCTTCTCTTTAGGATACTCATGTCTCAGAAGTTTGTGGGTTCTAAGTGAGATCAGTTCCAGTTTCCATGGATCTTTATCTCTTTGGACCTTCTCCTTTTCTGGATTTGAGTATTTGCCTCTACCTGTGGCCACTGGAACAATGTATTATTTCTTTTCTCACCTCCGTCTTCGAGAGAGTGGAGCCACAGCAGAGCTGATGGCGTCTTCCATGATGTGGGGAACCAGCGAGCCCTGCCTGGTGCTGGGCTTGGTAGGGTTCAGGCCTCAGGGATTCAGACCTCAATCTTGGACACAAGTCCTGCTGCCCATTCTGGCACACATGCTGGGATATCCCCTCATGCTGTCTCCAGCCCTGTTGCCTGGTTTCATCCATCACTTTCCTTCTAGTCCATGCAAGCAGGGTTCAGTTTCTTTCCCAGAGGACCACTAGGGCACAACTGTAGGTGGCAGTGAGGACAGTGAGCTGGTCCCCAGGAGCACCTACACATCGTTTGGGGAGAGTATTGTTTAATGCCACAGGCTGACCCGGGTCTCAGCTGTCACCAGCCACGGTAACTGATGACATGAGAAGTGTTTAAGAGACAAAAAGGGAGAGATTAGGTGAATTCACATGGGAAATAAGGAGCTCACAGATAAACTACTCTGTTGATAGTTCTCACTCTTCTATAGGACTTCTTCCAATTGAAATCTTACAGAACCTCAAAGAATAAGACAGGTGGCACTCAGGTGTCAGGAGCAGACTCCCCTGTTCTCCCAGCCTCTCCCTTTGCTGGGGTCACTCCCACCCCAGAAATCTCTGGAAAATTCTTGGGGTCCTTGACACATCGCTTGACACTCACCACAGTCTGGTTGTAAAGATTTAAAAAAATGAAGATAGCTACTTGCCTTGAAGGTTGACACCTTCAGCCCCTCCTGCCGCCATTACCTCTTTGAGTGGACATCTGGGTGCAGGAGGCCACAGTCTCCTAGTGCATTGTCATCTGCTCTGTCTTGCTCCCCTCCAGGCCATCATCCAAACTTCTTCCATGGCTCACCATTCCCCATTGGATGAAGACTTTGAGCACTCCGCTCTTTCATCTCGGTTGTGTTTACATATCTGCCCCCTTCTCTCTTTCACTCCAGAAGACACCTGTTTGCAGGTCCTACCACTCCTGAGGCCTCCCCACCTCTCTCAGCCCGCACGCAGTCTCCCTATTCCTTAGCGCTGGATTGATATTATACAGCCTTGGATAAAACTTTACAACTTTTTGTTTCTTTCCTTTCCTTTTTTTTTTTTTTTTTCTTGGTCATTTTTGCAGTGCCGGGAATTGAACCTGGGACCTCATGCATGCTCAGCTAGCGCTCTACCACTGAACTACATCCCTGGCATACCTTCCTGCTTCTGAGCCCCATCTCATCTGCAGGCCGTGGTGTACTGCTGCCAGCAGTCTTCTCTTTTGCACCTGTCATACACCATTGTGACCTTTGACCTTACCTGTCTCTTGTAAACGTTTTTGAGGGCAGAGATGTTTGTGGAAAGGGAGCCTACTCATTTTCTCTCTGCAGCTCCCAGGCCCCCAAGAGATGCATGACACATTAAAGGCACTCAACAGTTGAATGAATGAGTCATCAAGTTAGCACGGATGCATTTGTGAAGATGTGAATGGCAGTTATTAAATAAACCCGCTCCAAGTTAATAAAAACAGAAATCATTCTTCAGAGTCTCATTGGTGCAGCCTTGCAGTACTCTGTCTATTCGAATGGGATCTCAGGTCTTAAAGGCAAGGGGCTTTTTGTTTTGTTTTGTTTTGTTTTTGTCGGGCCATAATCCAAAGGATAATCCAAGGGATAGCGGGTAGTCATGGCGGGTGTGTATGTGCAAAGGTACATGTGTGACAAATGACTGGGTGTTTTAATGAACTGCTCACGTGAAAATTGTCTTTCTGCAGGTGATGTATCACCAATCAGCATGTCTCCCATCAGTCAATCTCAGTTTATTCCACTCGGGGAAATCCTTTGCTTGGCGATATCGGCAATGAACTCGGCAAGAAAACCTGTCACCCAAGA
The DNA here is from genome assembly GCA_004027875.1 of Aplodontia rufa. NCBI lineage: Eukaryota > Metazoa > Chordata > Mammalia > Rodentia > Aplodontiidae > Aplodontia > Aplodontia rufa. The sequence goes on along the minus strand of PVKS010003352.1, from coordinate 82,582 downwards.
AGCACTGATGGAACACCTGACGACGTGTTTCCCAGGTAATCAGAACAGAACCGAGCACTTGCCAAATGGATGTGTGTGCTGCTGGCTCTCAGACTTCAAAGGGACAGTTCTTGCCATGATTAACTGTAACAACAACAAAAATATCTTCACCAAAACTACCCAGAAGCTTTCCTTCCTCTGTCATTATCAGTCAAGGCACCTGTGTTACATCAAAAAATAAATTCATTGCTTCAACTCGATAGTCTTTAATTGGCACTGAGCGAAAGAAATAAAATCAGAATCCATGAAGAACCTGGCAAAAATGGCCAGGATTCCTTTCAATCTTTGCTGCCCAACCTTCCTTAAATACACACACTGAGTGTTCAAGGGTTAGTGCAGAATAGCCAAAAATCTTCCAAAGTGGTTAAACTACAGAAAGAATAATATTAAACACATCTTGAAAGTTTGTGGTATGGCTTGGTGAGTTTTAAGAAAATATTACTTGGTATGTTAGTTAAGATTTTATTTTAAAAGAAAAAAAATAGGGGCTGGAGCAGTGGCTCAGCAATTTGAGTACTTGCCTGGCCTACACAAGGACCCAGGTTCAAAGCCCAGCACCACACACACAACTAAGTGCCTGAGAAACAAAGGCCAGGTGAAAAACTAAACAAAAAGTTGATTCTTTCAAAAAAAAAAAAAAAAAGAAAGAAAGAAAAGAAAGAAAGGAAAAGATGAAAGAAATAAAAAATAAAAAACATATCACTTTCCTGCACAGCCGCTGCAGGAATGCCATTTGGTGCTTCCAGGGCTAGAAGATGTTAGAAATGGTAATAAGCTAAAGAACGCATGCCTCATCTCGAGAGGGACAGCCCACTCCTCAGCCCCAGCTTATTGACACTGTCCCAAACCCCAAAAGGAAGAAAATCCTGTCAAAGTTTCCAAATCTAATTTTTCAAGAGAATCTAGAAATTTGTTTTATGTGAAATCCCTAAATTTCCTTAAATGCTGGCATTTTAGTGTATGTGTGTATGTGCACATTTTAATACACACACACACAAATGTTGTATATACCAGCAATATGCAAGTCAAGTAAAATATGTTATTATACTACCACTTTGCCAACTTGATATGGACAGAGCCTGTCCCTAGGTTGGAATGGAAATTATTTTAGAAATGAATGCATGATAGATTTTTCATTCAGCTTAGAAGAGACTTTAGTAAATATAAGCTATTGGCTGTATCAGTCAGCTTGTTATGAGGATGCTGGGTAATAAACAATGCAGGTCATTAGGGGCATAGAGCAATGAATGTTTATTAACTCCTATGTCTGTAGGTTCCCCATGAGTCGGATGATTCAGGTGGGATCTAACAGAGTGGCTCTGCTCTACCTGTATCCCATTCTCTTTAGAAAAGAGGCAAGCAGAAGCCTGCTGCTCTTATCACAAAAACAAGTCCATGTTGCAAGGGCTCTTTCAACCCTTTGGTCTCCCCCTATCTATTAACATTGCATTAGCCAAGGAAACCTCACCTATCTCAAAGTCAGGGTGTGGGGAAGTGAACCCTATGTATGTGGAAAGATTAGAAGTACTATTCTAAGCTAAATAGAAACCTAATTGACTCTGCTGGGTTTCCCTACTTTTCCTTTTGCCTAAAAGAAACTGAATTTCTTTCCCAGTGACTTTTCCTTCAGTTTCAATTATCTGATAAAGAAGTTCTGATATTACATGCCGTGTTTAAAAATTCTAACACAAACCCACCCTTGCAACCTATAAATTGCCTTAAATTTTGTGAATTTTATCTCTGAATTTTCTTCACTGATTGATTGTCTCTTTTAGTTAATGTCCAAGCACACCTTTTTCTTTCAGTAGTAAGATAAGCAGAATCCCAGGGGACAGCTGTCTCAGAGGGGACAGATGCTATTGGCAGGCGCTGTGCTCTTGTGAAGGATGGCCCTTCTTTCCGCCTTTATTCCTGGGTAGCCACTTTTGGTATCAAACAACCCAGCAGTTGTTTTGAAACCCTTATATTTTTAAGTAGCTTCATGAGAGGTCGTATAGCTTTCTCAGAATTGGTTACACACTTCCCACTGCTGAGCTTGAAAGAGAACACAGAGCCAGTATGTAATGGTAAAGGGCTCATCACTGCCAAGCAGCTGGTAACAATATCACTAAGTTGGAATGCCTTGTAGAGAAATCCAGAGTTATCTGTACTTAAAAGAATAATTGCTTTATGATAGTGAACATAAACACCAAGGCCCTGGTCTCAGAGCAACTGAGAGGAGCTATCTAAACTTTCTTATGTGTGTGACAGTAATGACTATTGACCTGCCTCCAGAAGTTTGCAAGGACACTGGTGAGACTTGAGTCTTGGGCAAGGGTTTACAAACTAGGGCCTGAAGGCCTAGTGCAACCCACTACCTGTTTCTGAAATAAAGTTTTATTGGAACACATCCGTGCCTATTGGATTATGTATTCTCTTTGGCTCCTCACGTAGAGTGGCAGAGTTAGGTAGTTGGAGCAGAGAACATATGGCTCGCAAAACCTAAAATATGTACTGTCTCTTTACAAAAACAAGTTTGCCAACCCCTGGCTTGGGGCATGAAAATAATTATTTAAAATTTCGTACAGTGATAGTTCCAAATTTTAAACTAATATTTCAGTAGAGAAATGATATTTTATTTCCTGCTTGCCTTCCTTCTTTCCTTTCTTACCTTCTTCCCCATTCTTTTCTTCCTTTGATTTTTTTTTTGGCCCTTATTTTGCTATCATGTAAGCTATATCAGAACAAAACACCTACTTCAAAAATTCAGTGCTATTTAAATTCTTGAAAAATGGGTTTTCAATGACAATGCTAAACCTCTGGAGGGATTTAAATATCATATTTATATATTTTGCTTTTTAAAAGTGAGAGCATTTCTTTAATATCTTATTTGAAAATAAAGTTTTAAAATCTACACAAAAATATTTGAATTTTCATGTTTAATGCATAATTTATAAATAGAAGGAATCATCTAGAATTGGGCCTCTGTTCCTGCTGTGGGCACCCATATTACAAAGAGGAGTTTTTAGAGAAAATTCTTCTAGTAAAAAATATACTGAAACAAACCCTTATTATCGCCTTTTCTATAGACTGAATTTTTGAAGTCCCAGCTTAACAACTTTTGTATACCAGTTTCCTTTACAGAATTCAAGAATATTTTTTTAAAAGGATGAATACTTGCTTCTCACATTTTTAAAGATCTACTCATCCATTTTTCCAGAATGAATGACCATTTTAATGGGGCTGGTGCTTGTTATTAAGAGAATCGAATCTTCCTGAGAGGAAGGCTGACCTTCAGTGAAATAGAGCTATTAGACCTTATATGGTTGGGTGTGGGGTGGAAGTTCATTTTTAAATACATGTTTCTGCTTCAGAAGATGTAAAGATGTGGAAAACGAGAGAGGTCAGGTTTCAGCCCTGCTAGCATATAAACCGTTTCCTCGTTATTTAAGCCCTCAAAATTCAAAGTGGTGATGGACTTCAAGAGTGGAATCTGGAAGTGATAATCACACAGACATCCATCTCAGCCAGCCCTTTTCCGGGTCAGCCCTGTAAATTTTTGTAGAACACAAGATTTCGTCACAATTAAAAATGTTAGTCGTAATACAAGGGCTTAATAGTAAAATAATAATAATAAATATTAGCAATTTTCAGTTCAATCTTTGAAACTCAGGGTAGAAGTATGGAAAATGGATTGGAAGGTTTATGGTTTATTTTTTCAAAGTAAATATGGTTTTATTTATGAACCTAAAAATTCAAAGCAGAATGTAGAAATGCAAATGCTGTGTGGAATTCTTTCTTATCTCTTCTTTTGGAGCTACCAGAGCACTGTTCTTAATGGTAAGAAACGACGACTGTATTGTAGTCGTGATTCTGTATGGTTTTATGGAGTTTTCAAAGGTCATCATTTAAAAGGTCTATACCATAGTCAGCACTTTCTGTAACAATTTTTGTTTTAAAGTGATGGCTGTTCCTGTGAATTATTCCTCAGCTTTCCTTTAGTAGCAGCCATAGTAAATTAGTCAATCATGAGTAGTCAGGGGCTGGAGTGGTAGCTCAGTGGTTGGAGCGCTTGCATGGAGGCATGCACGAGGACCCGGGTTCGAATCCCAGCACCACATACACAACTAAATGTCAGAGAAATAAAAGCCAGATGAAAAAACAAATAAAAATTGATTCTCTCTATCTCTCTCTCTCTCCCTCTTTCCCTCTTTGTCCCTTAAAAAGCAAGGATTCAGTCCGTTTTAAACATGGGTTTGTTATCTTCATTGCTGTGCCGGCACCTGCACTGTTCTTGACACTACAATGCAGCTAGCGTGTGCTCCTCTCAGGATTAGAGTTCCGTGTAAATGAAGTCTTCTTTCTGTTGTTGGACAGAAGGCCCTAAGTGTTGGTGGGGTGAAGAAGCTCTTTTAAAATTGGTTAAATAGCCATTTTTTTTTCCATTTTATCATGGTGCTCAAGAATGACCTATGCATGATTTGGGCTATATCGCTAATTCAATTAAAATGCATTTATATTTTGTACAGAAAGTATCATAAAATTTGACATAGCATCTTTTATTATACCAGTCTTAAAATCATTTGTTTTAAATGATCGATGTATGACATTTGGCAAGAGTTAAGCCTTACATAGTAACAAATAGTCTAGGGCAATCATAGATAGATATGTAGTTGGGGGAGGTGAAAGGGTAGGTGGAGAAAGGGAGAGGGAGGGAGATTAGGCAGGGATTTACGGGGTAATTAAGAGCATATGCATATCATATTGTTACTTTAAATGCATTTATGATTATACAATAACTCAATTCCTTAATTAAAAAAATTTAAAAAATGAGTTAAGGGGCTGGAGCGGTGGCTCGGCGGTTACAGCGCTTGCCTGGCATGTGCAAGCACACGGGTTCAAACCCCAGCACCCATGTATACAACTAAGCATCAGAGCAATGAAAGTCATGTGAAAAACTAAATAAAAATTGATTCTCTCTGTGTGTCTCTCTTTCTCTCTCTTTCACTGTCCTTCTATCTTAAAAAAAAATGAGTTAAGCCTTAGATTAGGGCTGGAAATGTAGCTCACTAGTAGTGTGCTTGCTAAGCACGTACAGGGTCCTACATTCGAAAAATAAATAAAAAGCGTAGAACATTGGATTACAAGGAAACTGTGCAGCTCAAAAATTAAATAATATGTCAAGCAATACATTATCCGTAAACAGTATTACCTTTTCTACCTTGGTGAGTGAGAGTGCCTTCTAAGGATGATAGCACAGATGTGTGTGTAGTTTACAACAGATCTGTGGACCTTCTCTCCTTGAGAATTGCAGACCATTTCTAAAACCTTTGTACCCCCACTTTCATAGTTTTGGAAAGATTGGGGGACCCTAACCTTCGCAGGTCGTCTCAGCGCTTCTGGGTTGCTATACAACACTCTTGGAAGGTAGTCTGAGTTTTCATGGAAGCTAACCCAAAGCCAAGACTACTACTAATTGTGTTCGTTGAACATTAAGTGTGTGTCAGGCTCTGATCTACAGACCAAGCCCACACAACAGCCCTATGAACATAGGTACCATTATTGTCCACATTTTGATGGCAGTAAACAGAAGCTCAGAGAAGTTAAGCTGCCAGCTGTACTGATGATACCAGCTGCGTTTGGTTACTAGGGCTGCTGTGACTTCATCCAGGCAGTTTAACAGAAGTTTATCATCCTACAGTTCTGAAGGCCAGATGTCCAAAATCAAGATGTCAACAGGGTGGGTTGGTCCCTTCTGAAGGATGTGAGGGAAGAATCTCTTCCAGGCATCTCCCCTTGGCTTGTGGATGGCCATCCTCTACTGAGAAGATGTCTCTTCATATTATCTTATCCCTTTACATGTCTCTGTGTCAAAATTTCCCCTTTGCAGAAGGACTTCAGTTATACTGGATTAGGGCCCACCCTAATGATCTCATTTTAGCCTGAATAAATGATCCTATTTACAAAACAAACAAACAAGCAACAAAACATGGTTTTGGGAAGAGTTTCCTTGGAGTTAGAAGTTCAACAAGCAAACTTGGGGGAGGAGCAGCGATCATCCATTAGAAAGGGTGACTTGGGTTCCTGGTTTTAGAGGTTTAGGGCATTATCAGTTGACCTCATTACTCGAGGCAGCGCTTTATGGCAGAAGCACATGATGGAGCAAAATCACTCATGTTGCAGCCAGAAAGAGAAAGAGAGGAGGAAGCAGGGGTCCCGCAATCCCCTTCAAGGCCACACCTCCAGGGCCCTAAAGCCTTCCCGCTACACCCCACCACTTAAAGGTTCCAGTACTCCCCCAAAGCACCAACCTGGGGACTGAGTCTTTAACATGTGGGCCTTTGGGAGACTTTCCAGATCCAAACTATAGTGGGGGTGAGGGAAACAGCCAGGGTGCATAATTCAGCTGGTGATGCCGCCTCTCAGTGGTTGAGCTGGGCTTTCTATCCAGGAGTCTGGCTCCACACCCCAAGCTTTCAGTCTCCACATTATACTGACTTAACCACACTTGGTTACTAAGTGAAATTGCCGTTTTGTGGGTCAGACACAATTGAATATTGGTTATTCCTATGATTGGACCTGACCTGTTTCCAAATCAGATCATTCAGATCAATTTTATAAATATATCACCCTGTATGTGAGGAGGAATGCAGGATACTCAGGAAATAAAGTAAATGGGCTATAGCCTGAGGAATTTATACATTCTTAACTGTTTCTACTTTTCTGCCTCTTCAGGTGGAGAAGACAGAAATGTGTGCACAAAATCCTGTGAAAAGATGATCTATCAGTCCTTGTACAAAGAAGCATCTATCATTCTTTCCTGGTAGTTCTGTTATAGAAAATAAAGGAATTTTGGATTTGGTGATTAACCCAGTTGTCTTTTCTTCTATAAGTGTGTTTATTTGGGATCCCTGGTTAGAAATTAGGAGAAACACCTCCACCTGCCAACTTATGCCAAAATGAACGTTCTCATCTGAGTTTGACCAGTGCTGCAGTCAGTTTCAAAAATTGAAGGTGATGATGATTTCAAAACTAGAAGGAACAACAGAAGCAGCGATCAAGTCTAACTGTCCTTCTAAATAATTTATAAAATTTAGTTTAATAATCTGCTTTTAAAAAGGAGCATATGAAGTAGCTCCGATGCGGTAGCCTCTACCTGTTAGAGTTGTTTTTCTTATGAAGATAGCTGTTTTAACCTTGCTTCCCCTGTTACTTTGTTGAAAATGCCTTTTCTGTAAATTGATGTCATATTATATAAAACTTTCCTCTCACTTAAAGAATTGCCTGTCTTTCAGAATTTAGTTCAGTACAGGTTTTGTGACATCTGTTGGAATCCAAATCTAACTTCCACCTCTCTCTTCCAGCTTCCCCTGCCCCAGGCCTGGGAATGGAAGCCAGGGCCTCAGGCACGCTAGACAAGCACCCTACTACCCCTGAGCTGCATCCCAGCCGTCTTCCAGCTTTTATATTTTCTTACTCTGTAGGTAGTAATAGTAATATGCATTACCAGAGGAGACTAAGACTCACAGTAAACTTAATGAACAACTTAGTCTGGTTCCTGCGTGCACCCATGAGATGATTCTTGGAGGTTTGCCAGTACTAATAGAATTCAGAAAACCAGGAATTGACCACATGTTCCTGCTTCATTTCTCACGAGTGTGACTTGTTTGCTTTTTGGTTTTAGGTGTTCCAACCCCAAGCCAAGAAATCCTGCGGCACACGCTGAACACGCTGGTACGGGAGAGGAAGATCTATCCCACCCCAGATGGTTATTTCATTGTGACCCCACAGACTTACTTCATAACTCCTTCCCTCATAAGAACTAACAGTAAATGGTACCATTTGGACGAGAGGATACCTGACAGGTCTCAGTGTACCTCTCCGCAACCCGGAACCATCACACCCTCTGCCTCAGGCTGTGTCAGGGAGAGAACATTGCCCAGAAACCACTGCGACTCTTGCCACTGCTGCCGAGAAGACGTGCACAGCATACATGCGTCAACTCTGCAGAGGAAATCTGCCAAGGACTTCAAAGACCCTTACTGCCCTCCTTCGCTGTGCCAGGTGCCACCCACTGAAAAGAGCAAAAGTACTGTCAATTTTTCCTATAAGACAGAAACTCTCTCGAAACCTAAAGATAGTGAAAAACAGTCAAAAAAATTCGGGCTCAAGTTATTCCGGCTAAGTTTTAAGAAAGACAAGACCAAACAGCTGGCCAATTTTTCTGCTCAGTTTCCTCCAGAAGAGTGGCCCCTGCGTGACGAGGACATGCCAACTACTATCCCTCGGGAAGTGGAGATGGAAATCATTCGGCGGATTAACCCGGACTTGACCGTGGAAAATGTCATGAGACACACTGCACTGATGAAGAAACTTGAAGAAGAGAAAGCTCACAGGAGTAAAGCAGGGTCCTCCGCCCACCACAGCGGAAGAAGTAAAAAGAGCAGGACTCATCGGAAGTCCCACGGGAAGTCTCGGTCACACAGCAAGACGCGCGTGTCTAAAGGGGACCCCTCGGATGGCTCGCATCTGGACGTTCCTGGTGAGAGAGAGTACGACTTTTGTGACCCTCTGACCAGGGCACCCAGGGAGGGCTGCTTCATCATCGAACACAAAGGTGACAACTTCATCATGCACAGCAACACGAACGTGATTGAGTCCCATTTCCCCATGACGCCAGAATGGGACGTGTCTGGCGAATTGGCCAAAAGGAGAACTGAGATGCCTTTTCCTGAACCTTCCAGGGGAAGCTCCCACTCAAAAGTGCACCGAAGCCACAGCCATACCCAGGACCGAAGGTCCAGGAATGAGAGATCCAGCAAAGCCAAGGAGAGGTCCAGATCGATGGATAACTCCAAAGGCCCCCTGGGCGCTTCTTCTCTAGGGACCCCTGAAGACCTGGCTGAAGGCTGCAGCCAGGACGACCAGACCCCCAGCCAGTCCTACATTGACGACAGTACTTTAAGGCCTGCGCAGGCTGTTGGTCATCAACGGGCTCTTCTCTCATCCACAAGCTATAAAGAGGTATGTATTCCAGAAATAGTAGGTGGCAGCAAGGAGCCTTCCAGTGCTTGTAGCCTTTTGGAGCCAGGCAAACCACTTGAGAGCTTGCCAGCCTACGGTGACCTCAACTCCTGTCCAGCCAAAGCGGTCGCAGATGACTATTTCCAATGCAACACTTCCAGCGAGACGGTGCTCACTGCACCATCACCTCTGGGGAAGAATAAGGAGGACCACGACACGCTGACCCTGGCGGAAGGGGTAAAAAAGCTGTCTCCGTCTGACAGGCAGGTACCGCATTCCTCCAGGGAGCCTGCCGGGCACAAGGAGGAGTCACCGAAAGGGCCAGGCGGTGGCCCTGCTGCTTCGGGTGGAGTGGCTGAGGGCATTGCCAACGGACGCCTGGTCCAGCACCACGGCACGGAACCCAGCAGCCTGGACAAGAGGAAAGAGATATTCAGCAAGGACACCCTGTTCAAACCTCTGCACAGCACCTTGTCTGTAAACAGCTATCACAAATCAAGCCTATCCCTCCTCAAATCTCACCCGAAGACACCTGCTGACACGCTGCCAGGACGCTGCGAGAAGCTGGAACCGTCCTTGGGGACCTCCGCAGCCCAAGCCATGCCAGCGTCCCAGCGTCAGCAGGAGTCGGGAGGGAACCAGGAAGCCTCTTTCGACTACTACAATGTCTCGGATGATGATGACTCCGAGGAAGGGGCAAACAAGAACGCTGAGGAGGAGAAAAACCGAGATGACGTAGGCACCATGCAGTGGCTTCTTGAGAGGGAGAAGGAGAGAGACTTGCAGAGGAAGTTTGAGAAGAACCTTACCCTCCTCACCCCAAAAGAAACCGACAGCAGCAGCAACCAGAGAGCCACCCATTCCGCCCGTCTCGACAGCATGGACAGCAGCAGCATCACCGTGGACAGTGGATTCAACTCCCCACGGTAGGGAGAGGGGTCTCTCTGCACACACACACCGCACACCCACCAGGGCCTGGGGCTTGGTGCAGACCAGTCTCTGATTTCACAGTCTCAGTTCTGTGAGTGAGGGTTAAGAGTTGTGTGCATTGTGTTGGTAACAGCCTGTTTCTGACTTCTTTTTCAGGAATTGAAACAAAAAGTTTCTGCAGCTGTAGAGATCACCAATCTGGACTGGTGGGTTGGCTCCTTCCCTCAGACTTGTGTCAGTCTGGTCTAACAAGACCAACACTTCCCAGTATTTTTTTTTCTTCTATTTGTATCACCATCATGCTAAAGGAAGGGTTCTTTTTAAGTCATTCAAGAATAGTAACTTTTTGCATGGAATAAAGTCCATAGCGGACAGGGGTAGGGAGTTGATTGATGCTGAGACAGGGTTCCCTCTAGGGAGAATATTAATTGCAGACCTCAGAACCTGTCCAGAGCATCTGGAAGCCAGCTGCCACTCCCCACCTTGTGTAGCCTGCCCATTTCACTTGCTCACACACTGTCCTCTCGCAGCCCATGTCTACAAAACAATGGAAACATGTTCCCCTCCCAGACAGGTTAGGGGCCTGGACACTAATAGATCAAAACATGTGCCAGCACTTCTCAGGCTCTTCCTGCGGAATTGATACAACACATTTAGGCACCATCATCCCAGTGGCTTCCTGTTTGTAGGTGTTAGTAATTCAGAAGAGTTGATCATCGAGAGTATAATGCCTGAGGGTCACATCCAAAGCACTGAAGTTGTCCATGGGTTACAAAAGCAAACCAGTGTCTATCCAGCTTCCTTTTTTCTCCTTAACTCTTTCTTCTCCTGGAAAGGGCAATTTGGGGTCCTAAATCTCCTTCTAAATTTTACTCCAGATTGGTGACTCTGAGATGCAGAAATATTACGGAGAGACTGACATTTCTCATCAACTGTAATTCCCAAGATCGGACACTATTTAAAAACTTTTAAACAAGTCCCGAGATAAGATTGTGTACTTCACATACGTATTTTAATTCAGATTTAAACTTAATTCTGTGTGCTCATTGCACCATTTCTCTGGATACTTCAGGGATAGAGCATCAATTCTGATAGAATCAGACATCACACTCAATAGAGTCAATCTGGTAGAGTTAGAACTGGGAATCATTAATCGATCCCATAGCAGGCCTTTGTTATTTCTTAGAAGGGCTAGTTCTATATTATTATAATAATGTTATTATTATTATTATCATTTTGGTCATGTGCGTTTTTTCCGAGTTAACACCTGTGGAAGTCTATTGCCCACGAGACTGCAGGGATAGCACTGTGGATAACAGGAGTAGGAAACCAGGAGTCCCAGGTCTCCTCCACCTGCCTTTTGAGGACTCCTGAGAAATGTCAGCCATCATACTCAGTTTTTAAATCACTGGCCTATTTAAATAGTGACTTTTCTAAGAAATCATTTTTGATAATTTTTTATCCCAAATCAAATCTTCATTTATTTTCCAATTTATTTTCTCTATCCTTTTCTACCTATTTTCCTGTTCTACTCTTCTTTTTTTTCCTCTTGAAGTCCCTGTAGTGAGTTCCAGAGAAGTATAATTGAAGGTCTATAGTCTGTGGCAAAATCTCAAAATCATTGCTTATGGAAGACGTATTTTATTTCCCTGTATCTTTGCATTCCACAATTTTTTATTATGTAGCCTCTACTATCTAATGCTTTTCATACAATATTTTCAGCCCCTTTGTGTGGCCCTCTAGACCCCTAGACTTCCACAGACAGAAAACTGCAAAGCTCTAGAGATCATTGCTAAGGGGACATCAGGAATAGTTTAGTGGATACTAACATAAACCCTACTACTGCATAATATTGAAAGTTTTTATTTGTTTAGGGGTTAACAGAAGTATTCATGAAATAGTGGAATCAGTATCTCTACAGAATATATTATCTCAAAACTTGGGGTGCAGAATATAGAATTTATGACTGGGATTATTTCTTGAAGTAAGTTGTTTTCATTTTTTAAATAATGTATTCAAAAGTTATATGCTTTGTCATGGCAGAAAGTAAAGTTTGTTCTAAGGAGATTGCCTTCACACATTGGCCACATGTCTATCCACTATTACAAGGTGATCGGATTTTATCTGCAAAAACATGTAGATGGCCCACAAATTTCAGTTAGAGAACCTACCGAACAATTCCTAATTTTACTCTTTTCATACTTAATGTCCTTTGTTTAGAAGCCGGATGACAAAATCATTTTCTATGCACCTTGAAAAATTCACTAAGTTGCTTTTTTAATTTATAGAGAATATGCAAGAGAATGTGGGACTGGCAGAGTTTTCAGCATGAGTCGTATATTGTAGCTAAATAACATTATCATGCTGACATCTTCCCATTGCTGAGACACGGCAATCTTCAGTGAGCCATTTATTAAGATCTTCCCGTAAAATATTTCACTATGCAACTAAGATGCAAACAAGCAAGATGATTTTTTTCTGTACTTCAAAGTTTTAGTCTTGACCTAACTGTTAGTTCAGCCACATTTCCCAAGTTCGGTGTAGTCCAAGTTCTGTAGTCCAATCCATTGGAAACTAAAGGATATTGGAAAAATAAAAGGGTAGAAACTTGATCTATGCTATGAGATCTCATTAAAAATCTTGACTTGAAAAGCCTGATCTTCCATATCTAAGACCAAAAACGGGTTGAGCAGCACAATGTGAAAATCAGAGACCAAAGGCTACTAGGGGTGTGTCTGCTTAATGTACGACGTGAACATGGCTGGAGAGATCTGGGGCCATGGGAGCACACACACGTATGTGGAAGGATTATTATTTATTTCTTTATTTTTGGTACCAGGAATTAGCCCAGCAGTGCTTACCACTAAGCCACATTCCCAGTTATTTATTTATTTTTTATTTTGAGACAAAGTCTCACTAAGTTGCTTGAGTCTGGCTTTGAACTCCCAATCCTCCTGCCTGTGCCTCCTGAGTCACTGGGATCACAGGTGTGCGCCACTGCGCCCGACTCAAATTTATTTTTAAGGTTGCTCTGTCTAAAACATCACTGAATTTGAGAAATATTTTTTACTGCTAACAATCCATTTCTATTAACTTTTCATCATCATATCCAGAGCCCACAATCTGAATGTCATAGTCTAGGCTCATGATCACAGTAGTAATGCAATATATTCTTTTCAGAAACTGGATACTATGTGTATTTATCACTATTAATATGTTAGCAGTGGTCCAGGGCATCTTACAACAGAGGCAGCTCCCAACTTAGATGTTGGGGGTGAAAGAGGGAAGGAGAGATATCTCCACGTAGTCCTTGGACCTGTTTGCTAGCTGGAACAGACTTATAAGCTATAAGATTCACATAGCCGCATTGAGGATCTTGAATATGAAATCTACTGAGGGGAGCTCCATCATTTCTGTTATCGCCCTACATGTTTGAAATGTTAAATGTTCCACATCTCTTAAAACAATTAAATAGGTTCAAGGATTTCTAATTTATAAAAAATAAAAGAAATAATAAAGCTGTTACATCATCTCTATTCTATAAGAATCTTTTAAAAAGGAATATACTTATACCAAATGGAGCCAGAAATGAATGAAATTTCATGAATAAATGTAAAAAAAAATCAGAAAATGTATTTTAGTGGAAGTGTTAAAATTTGACACTGAGGTGTACAGTGTTTATAAAGAATTTTATTCCCAGCAGTGTGGCAAATTAGCTAGTGGCATGCATGAAGTCCACCAAAGTCAAAATCTCCTCATTGACAATGCCAATGCAGTCATTAGAGTGAGATTATTGAGTTTATTCAGGAGCTGTTATGCCCAATGAATTCCTGGCCTGCAGTGGAATCATTACACTGGTGTAAGTATTCACTTTTAAAACTAATGTGATAGCTCTCTATCGCACTGAATTTTGAAGTAGTTTCCTTGCGTGTGAAAAGAAGGGGAAGCCATTTCAAAGTGCACTTGGTGGCCGAGAAGCCCTGTATTCATTCAGTGTTAAGGTCCTGGAGCCTGGGTTGGAAGGGCGCATGCGAGGCATCATTGGAGATGTACATTGATAGGACATTGTGAACCGACAGAGGAAATCCATCCTCTACATCATTTGCTCTTCCTCTGAGGCTTGATATGTAACTATTTATATTCAAAGCAAAACAAAACCAAACCTTTTTACTCTTTTAGTACTCGGGAGAGCCTGGCTTCCAACACATCAAGCATTGTTGAGAGTAACCGTCGTCAGAATCCCGCTTTGAGTCCAGCCCATGGTGTAGCTGGTTCAGCCTTCAACTTCCGTGCCAGTACGGATCCCCCGACCAACGAAGCCGAGAAATTACAGAAACCTTCCAACTGCTTGCAAGCTTCTGTTACTAGTGTGTGATAGTCCTTCTGCCTCAGATCTTCTGTCTCATTCGACACAGCAAAGTTTACGACACTGGGACTGTGTTTACATCTTTGGAAAGACAAGCATCTCACGCACAGTTTTTGTGTTAACTTAAACTGTGCAGCTAAGTAGGCTAGGGCAAAAAAAAAAAAACACACAAAAATCTTTATTTCAGAATATTGCTTTTCACATTTATGGCTCTGTAGCAACTGAATAGCAGTAGGGGTGATATGTATACTTTGGCTTCACTAATTGTATCTGAGCACACATAGGAAAGTCTAGACACTGTAAGTGGAATATGCGTTTTTCAATGTCATGCAGTTGCCAATTCCATTTTAAAATGCCACAGATGCGTGTTGCTCCCAGTCTGTGGTTCAGTGGGCCACAGAACTGGTCCTTGACAATTCCAAAACAGACAGGCAAACTCCAAGCCACCACAAATTGTCCAAAGCAAGGGTCCACCTTGAGGGAAATCAATGCCAAACTGATGAGAAGGGACCCAGGCCCCTTGCATGTGAATAGTTTATGCACCTGTCATTTTTCACTGTGAGTTTCGTGGTACTGTTTCACGGGAGTCCATGGAAGCGTGTCAGAAGGGGTGGCGATGGAAGTACTGGGAGTGTCTGTTTTCAGGATTTTATTTTCAAGTGTGACAGATGCTTGTCTTGATTTTAAACCTTCCATGATCACAAACAGGAATATATAGGCCTTTGAATCTGAAGTGGATGAAGGAAGGGAATTCCCAATCTGGCTGGGGCACAACACTAAGTGAGAGAGGAGGTGATGTGGACTTTTTAAAGGTATTAATCAAATATCAAAGGAAGATAATTTCCTCCTTGTGATACTTATGATGATCCTATCTTACTATAATAGATACAGTAATTAGTTTGTTTAAAAGCAAAATGTTCTTTGTGATACAAATGGAGAGTATGGCCTGGGGATGTTATTCTTTCTAATGGAAGGATATAAATCTATTTTATGTAGTTTTAAATAGAATGCCTAAATTAGGCTGTGGGAGATAATTTTTAGTGGTTATAGGAAAGAGCAAATTTAGGGAGAGTTGAACTTCAGGCCTTTTATTCCTGGGAAGATATCTATAGAGAAAACTTTTAAAATAATTTTTGATTAGAAATATACATGTGCCCATGTAATAAACAACAGAATGTGCTCATTCTGCTAGTGTGTGGTATAATCATAATTGTACTCCCCTAAAGTTTATCAGAATAACAATTATGCATAATGAACTATGCGGAAGTAATGTTTACAGATACTTTGTAACCAATTTCAGGAGGTGTTTTTAGGCGGATGTATAGTCATTAGCCTAGCTTATTTCAAAATGATTTGTTAACATTTTTGCTTTCGTTTACAATGTCATGTTGAACACAAAGAAGGCTCAACAGCAAAGGATTACAAATAATTAAGCATCAATATTATAGGAAAGAGACCTTTCAAAGTTCCCGAGCTTTATTTTCTGAGAACAATGGAATACATCTGTAGATACTGGGAAACTATTTGCAAAAGGTTTTGTCTGACCCAAGTAAATGGTCTGACATAAACTTTTATTTAGTCTGTGGCATGTGCTATTTGGAGCCAAACATCATTTTAAAAAAAAATCTCAAATATATATTTTTTTCAACTCAAATTTAAATAATTAGCATAAAATTTGTGAGACGCTTCTGTTCCCATGTTAGATTAATCACTAGCGATAGCCACATACATAATTGGACTGATTTTTGAAACATGGATGCTCGCTTGTGCTTTATCAGCTCCTTGGAAGTTTCATCAGGTCACACTGGACTCCTCCAGTTGGGCATAATTCCCCTTTACTGCTCATTATAGTGAAACTTTAGCCGTTTCCTAGTAAACTGCCACACCATTGAAATGCTTAAGCCAGTTGACTTTTAATCTCATGCCTTATTTCTTTAAGGCACGCCTCAACTGCTCAGAAATGCAGTCTGTCTCACTGCTTAAATATGTCCAGAAGGAATGATAATGTATCTAGTAGACTACATCATCTGTTTGCTTGGGGAGCTGTATACCATACAGTACAAAATTTTTCTGTCTGAATTTAATTTTTACAAAAACCTGCTCTCAAATTTTTATCATCCTCCGTTCATAAATAATATAACCATTGAAACAATATCCCGGCCTCTGATTGACCCTCTGAAAGTAGCCATTAAAATAATCAAATGCTGTGTGAGTAGGAAAGGAAATCATTACCTTTAAGAGAAGCTTTAAATATGAACTTATGGATATTTCACAAGAAGTAGGTTTACAGAAGACGTTATTCCCATAAAATGTGTATGCTATTTGCCTGATGCTATGGAGCCCATGATTTTTAAAAGAGAACTCCCTTAGACCAGGAGCCATTAGCATAGCAATGATGGACTGTCAAGGAGATGTATCCTGTAAGCAGATGTTCCATGTAGAAAGACTCTCTCCTGACTCTGATCTGAATTCTTGAATGGAGGAGAAGTGGTGGCAGGAAGCGCATGATAAATGTGACCCGTGACATGTGGCAACTGCAGATGTCCAAGATGGTGTCACCAAGGTGGTGAGGCTCTCCATGCCCAGGCCCTCAGGCCCTCTCCAAGCTTTGCCAATTTCTTTTCCTCCAGTGAAACCATAGCTCTGTGTCACACCATTGCTTAGCTAGACTTAGAGTTTATCAGCGGAAAGGTTTACAAAACTGAATCTGGTTGAATCTCTGTGAGGCGTTCAACTTTAAGGGGTCAACACATCTGTCGGCATTTTGCACACTTATGTATTATTATGATGCAGCATATTACTTTATGGTAATTTTTATTTTTTACATATAACTACCTCCATGAATTTGATGAAATGGAAGCAGTGTGTTAAAGTGTATTGTTCAGAAAAAGCAACGTTTGAAACTCTTAAACACGAGGCCGTGGCGTTGTGTGTGTGTCGGTGGTGGTTGCCTCTGTGGACTCATGACTTTCCCATTGCCATGGGTTTCTTTCACGGCATTCTTTGGCTTTCAGCTGTAATTCTGTCTTCTCCTCTCTTCCCCATGAAAGCACACTTGACTTTATCACAAAGGAACGAAGTTCAAAAATCCTTCTCTTTCCCCCCCTCTGCATTCCTGCTAAAAGTTCTCTCTGGCCAAGGGCCAATTGGTAAAAATAATTCGGCAAGCAGTTTACTCCTATGGAAATCTGATTTGATTGCTAGGTTTTCAGTAACAGAAGACACACGAGAAATTTGGACTGCCAACTCTGAACCACTTTGGGCCTGTCTGCCTTTATCACAGGCCCCCATTGAGCCCCAACTTCACTTTCGGTATAGGAGCTGTGCCACTCACTCATTCCATGACTTTTGTTAAATAATTTGTATTCCATTTGATATATTTTGCACATCTCAGGGGACCTTAATGAACATATGAGAAGGGGGTGCATCCAATAGCGAAAACAGATAAAAGAGCTTAAAGAGGGACTAGCTGGATAAAAATCACAAACGATTGCTTCCCTGATGTTGCAGTTCAAGTTCAGGCAGCATAGATTGAAAGTTAATCTGCAGTAACAAGGATCTGAACACCAGCTGTTCCCAAATCTCTTTTTGGTAACCTAACCAGCATTTCTAAAATGTGAACTTAAACTTCATTGCAGTCCATCAGGAGAAGAAACCTTTTATGGTGGAAATGGAAACACCATTCCTCTTTTGGCACAGCTTTGTAAAATTCTACCCAGGATAAACCACTTATCACCACAAAGTGTACTTGAAAATACGGTTTTTAACTTAAATGATAGGCATATTTCCCATAATCCAATAGGGATCACTTTTGGAAAAGTCTCGCCGTTTATAACGGGTAGTATTTAGAGCTTCATTTAAAAACCAACAGCTGATACGGATATTGCTCAGTTCATTTGGGGATCTCAAAGTACAACCAATAACGACGTTGCTCAGTTCTTTTGGGGGTATCAAAGTACTTCCAAAGCATTAGATTCACAAACAATTAACAAGGCAGGTCAAATTTGTAATACCCATACTTGGAATGGCTTAGATTACCCAGAAACACAGTGGCAGCTATCAATGACCTATTTTCTATCTGATAGACTGTCATGAGAAATTGCTGAATACAATGCTCTTTTTCTGATGTGTGCTAATAAAGTCAAAGAAAATAAGAACAACCTTACACCTTTGTCCATTTTCATTCAAAAAGTTCAGGGTGTTTGGAATCTTGCAACTCAGCATGTCTTTCCAGTATTGAAGTATGAAGTATGAGATTAGCAAATCCACCCAAATGTCCTTGCAGTCCAGGGCAGACCCTGACATCCACCCTTGTTTACAGTTTCATATTGGGTTTCTATAATTCCTGCGCTGAAATACCATCTTCAGGAACAAGGCTGCTTCGGGCAGTGGAAGGTGCTGAAACAAATTTTAATTAAAAACTTTATCAAGTCCTCCTCTCAGTGCTCTGTGGCACAACAGAAATTCAGTACAGTATATTGAGCCCTGCTTTGTAGGATCTGATTTCCAAGGGATCTGATCCAGTTCTGAGTGTTTCCACAAATTAGGAGATAGAAAATCTTTTATGGGGATCTTCTCCATTCCCAAACAACTAGTCCCCAAAACAACTAGCAGTGCTATCAGAGCCCTCCCTCCCCCAGGACTTTGCTGTCCATTGTTAAAGCCATCTGGTACTCTTCTGTTAATGAGACACTCTTCTGCACATGTTTAGGGCTCGGGAAACCTGGAACACAGAAAAAATGCAAAAGCCATGGGAGACGTTGTTTTGCTTTGGATTTGTAAAATATGGGCAGGAAAGAGATTACTATCAGTCTGAGCTTTGCCAAGAAAGATAAAGAATCAGCTGTCAACCCCCAGCCCTCTTGCAGAAGGTTTTATGGTATTAAGGTTACATCCAATATTCTCCCATAGATTTTTCTTTAGGAGACATTTCATAAATTATATGTATATGAAAAAAATGATTATTAAATTTCCTTGTGTGTTCGAAACAGGCATTGGCATCTCTCTGATTGAGTTCATTTCTGTGTCTTTTATGGCAACATCCTAGAGAGAGATTCCCCAGTGATCGCTCCTAACACATAATCCTGTGTTTTTATAGTTGTACTCTGACTTACAGTTGATAATTTGCAAGATTCAGAATTCTACAAAGCTCAAGGGGGCCTGAACCACCTTGTTATGATTGTATGTTATCAGTCCTAGGGCTTTAATTGGTACTTGTTGGTTATGCGTGTGGACACACACACACAATGCCAACAAGGGAGTAGGGTGTTTCCAAGCGAGGAAGCAATAGACTGGAAGGGTGGAAACACTTGGTTAGAATGTAAGGTTAGAAGCAGGGCTGGGCCATGTACAGCTGCCTACCTCCCTGTACAAAGGCTGATCTTGGTACCTCCATTCCCTTACTCCCAAGAAAAAGAGGTACCAAGTCGAAGACCTGAGAACTCCTCCAATACCAATCCTCTGCAGCTGCGGGAAGTTAATCCTGCAGTACTCACTCAAAAGACCCTCCCCTTCCTTTCCTTGAGGGCCTCCCTCCCTGCCTCCTTCCCATCCTAGACACTGACGCCACCTCGGTTTCCACATTGGAAGGGCAGAATACTGTGCAGGATTGTGCACACAGGCCGGTTAGAAACAGAGCTGCCCTAGGGTCACCTTCACGTAAGTATTGACAGCTACAAATTAAAGTCCTTAGAGCAGTTGACAGAGATACTACTTTCTGGAAGAGAATTAAATTTAAACGTCAAGTTTAAAGGGATCATAATTCTGCAGGTATCTTTCTCTGAGTGACTGAATGTGACTATTGCATTAGGGTAAATGAATTAAGAAGTGCAAGTGGGATTTACTGTATGTTAGAAAGGAGTTTTGCAGCCAAGACTGCCTTGAATAAAATGTGTTTGCACTGAAAAAAAAATTTAAATTACTTGGTCTCTGGTTGCTGTAAAGGTCATCCAAGATGGATGTTCTGTTTATATTGTATAGTATTTCATATGAAATAATTACAGTTCATGAAATGTCTTCCCTAATGTTACTGATTTATAACAGCACATTTGTAACATGGTTTTTATCGTGTCAGTGTACCATATTGTAAATGATGATTACTTGTCATGCTTAGTATAATAACTTAAAAGAAAAAAAGGACAGGGATTTTTGTAAGTCTATATTTGAAAGTCCCTCCATATGGTAATATTGTGTTCATGTTGTTTATGTAGTGTTGTGTGAAATATCCATTTTGGATTGTGTTACTTTTTAAGATATTAAATAACATTTGGTTATATGTCTAAGTGGATTTTTTTGGTCCTTGTGAGAAAATACTTTAGGTAAGATCAATTTATTTCTTCAGATAATACGATTTCATAACAAATTTCAATTGCACATTATTGTTAGTTTTTTTTGAGTTAAGAAAACTAAAAAAGGAAATTCTGATCAAAATTCTTTTCCTGGGAGTGTTGAAAAGTCACAGTCTTGTCTGAATTTGAAGCAGAGTGAGTGCTAGGGATGAACGCGAAGTTTCCTACGTGAAGGTATAAAGCAATGCAATTGATCTGGGGAGTTCTTTTGTGTTAGCACTCCTATCGCAACTGTTCTCCCCAGCTCAATGTGGCCCTCTTTCCAGGTAAGGGGACTGACCGTTCATGTTTCCAGTAACCCTTGCATGAGTTTGGAATGCTTCTGTGTTTCGTTGCCTTTGGATTCTTTTATAAAAGAGTGAACTTTCAGTGTCCACAGGCTCCAGATTCCAACTGTGTTCAACTGTGGCTTGAAAATATTCTTTTTTTAAATGGTACCTATACTGAGCACATGCAGACTTCTTTCCCTGTCATTTGTCCCTAGACAATACAATGTAACAACTACTTAAACAGCATTTACTTTGTACTAGGTATAATAGTAATCTAGAGATGATTTAAAGTGTGCCATCTTTAGATGTATATAGGATATATGTAAATACTATGCCATTTTGCATAAGAGACCTGTGCATTTGCAGGCTTTGGTATCCTTGGGGGTCCTGGATCCAATCCTTGAGAATGCAGAGGAACGACTGTACATTTTTTTCATCCTCCTAGTGGTGGCAAATCTTTGTCTTTGGAGAATGGATTCTGCTTTTTCCCAATCAGAAGTGATTTGTTGTCAAGTGAACGATTAAACTCAGAAACAGCATTTTTAGTCAGAAACACTGTGGCGCTATATACAGTTGAGCCTGGTTCTCTTGTAAAGGCAATAACCAAAGCAGACTTTCAAACTTGTTTTGAACAGTGACCGTGTCTTTTGAATTCATGGGGAGACCCCGCAGGAGAGGATTTTGAAGAGCAGATCCTTCTTTTCGTAGATAGATTTGTCTATATGTTTTAAACTGGTTCCGTGCTGACGTTTTGTTTTTTAGGCACGAAGTTAGAAAGAACAAATCCATTGCGTTTGGCTCTAGAACCACAGGCTGTGTGGTAGAGGGAAGGTCGTTGTGTGTTCCTTTCAGAACGATCCAGTGAACTTGACTTGCGGAGGAAATGCGGCAGCTTAAGAAGATGAAGAGCACGATTCTGGCTCCTTTGAGAGACCGGTCACAGTTCATAAAAATCTTTTCTTTCCAAAGGAAATGGTATGGTTTCAACTTCTTTTTAAGTACTTAGAGTGGTGGGAATTTTTTTTTCTCTCCTTAAAAAAAAAATCCAAGCAGAGTTCTCAGTATTTGCCTCCTACCCTGTTTGTGGCTGTGAAATGGAGAACCGTTGAATAATAAAAAGAAATTATTCACCTGACTTTCATATTTATTTAATTGTAAAATCTTATCCCTACTGTGGGAACCCTTGGTTTACTGATAGTCCCCTCTCTTCAGGCTCAGTGGCTCCAGACTTTTCCTGACAAGTACAGAGTTCCTCTTCTAACACCAGCAACAAGTGTGCGGTAAACACACACACATATTCACATGGTATATTGCCCCATGCAAGAGTCTCCAGAGAAAGCAAGCCTCCTGCACGCAAGAGAGGCTAGGTTGATTATTTTTTTTGTGTGTGTGTGTATCTTCTTAGAAGAATTGCAGCGGAAATATGAAGAGAGAGGGAGCAGTTAAGACCAGTCCACATCTGGGAGAGAACTGAAGTTGAAGAAGTTAATTTGGAATCCAAAGGCCAAATTTGGACCATTGATGTTCCATAGAGAACAAATTATTTACTTTCAGATAGATCTAGGGCATCGGGGCTGTAATCTACCTGAAGCCACCATGCACTTCTCTGGGAGACCATTTAGGTGAGTTATTTAATCAGTCCCCAGATTCCATCAAATAAACTCCCTGATCACCTGTCTTTTCACTTCCCTGCATTATTTTTCTATTATAGCTTAGGTTTCTTTTACTTTACTTTTCTTTCTTTCTTTCTTACTTACTTACTTAAAGAAAGAGGGGACAGAGAGAGAGAGAGAAGCAATTTTTATTTAGTTTTCATGTGACTCATTCCTTGGACACTTCGCTGTGTACATGGTGCTGGGGTTTGAACTCATGTACTTGCGCAAACCAGGCAAGTGCCATCACTGCCAAGCCACCACTCCAGCCCCTACTTTACTACTCTTTCTAAAGACATTTGTTTGTTGTGATGCTATTAACATTTGGACTCCTTCCTGATCTCAATCTGTGATAACCACAACTGATTACTAGTATTTTAAAATTCATATGTATATTTCCTTATCCCTCTTGTGCCCCCCCCCATCTAATTGTCACTCAGATTTGTGTTAGGAATCTTTTCATATCCAGTGCTTCTGTAGGAATCTGCCACCCATTGATTCATGAGAGGCCTGAGAAGTAACTAGCAACTTGCAGACAGGCATAGACACATAGTTTGATGACCGTTACTGCACCAAAGAGCTCTCCATATTCTTTTTTTTTTTTTTTCAAACAAAACTGAACAGGAAAAATTTACTGAAAAATTAGTCAAAGCATTTATTAAGTTTATTTGCATATTTAGGCTTCAAGAATAGGTAATTGGCTCTGCTCCCATACAGAATTTCAATCATTTTATCCACCAACCTATCGTCTACCTACCTCCCTGGATCCTTATATCTGTAAACGGCAATGAAACACAAAGATGTCCTGCAAAGTTAATTTTGAGAGGATTCCTTTTTTTATTTTTATTTTTTTGATACCAGGGTCAAACCATTGAACCCAGGGACACTTAACCACGGAGCCACATCATCAGCCCTTTTTATTTTTTACTTGCTAAGTTGCTTAGGGCCTCACTAAGTTGCTGAGGCTGGCTCTGCGCTTGTGATCTTCCTGCCTCCACCTCCCAACGGAAGTTGGTTTTGAATCTTTTTATCTGAGCTGCAAGCCAGCATCTGCCCTTCTCCACTCTGTACCATGTTGTGGGAAAAGTTTTGCTGCTGAGCAGCACCCCCTTATTCTTAAATAATGGCTCAGTGGTCCCTGGCCACTGAGGGATCAGTAGGTCTCCTGTGTCACGCAGCTTCATGTCATTTGTCATTGTTGCTAAGACTAGTGTGATAGATAAATAACAAATCTTCCATGGATTGAAGAAGACAGGAGTTTCTTCCTCTAGTTTTCTTCCATGTGTTACTTGAAGGCAGCCTATGAGAAGACGTCTATCTTCAATGTCGAAGGATCGACCTTCAGAGTGGGAAAGTTTCGTGATCTCTGAGACAGGCCGTGAACTTGGAAACAAGGTGCCAGTTCCATAGCTGTGTGCCTTCCATGTCCCCTTCTGTCTTTAAAAACGACCTAAATCAGTGAATCAGGGGCTCCATATGGCCCCCATTAGACGTCAGGTAAAAGGGTGTATGTAACCAGGGATGTCTTTTACATTCCACTCTTGCACTCGCCAACTGGTACAACCACCAGTACTCTAAAGAGACTTGCGTGGTGATTTCATTAGTCAGCTTACTCTGTAGAGAACTTCTGAGAGTAAAGCACATCTGCTGCCTTTCCAAGATAAGCCTTTTGTAACAGGTTTAGATTTACAGAATTGCAGAGTGTAGAGAGTCCATAGATACCTTATACCCAGGTTCTCCTATTAAGGTTTGACCTCGGTATGGTATTTTGGTCACAATCGTGAACCAATACTGATCATGCTATTAACTAAAGTGCACACTTTTCGGTGGATTTCCTTAGTTTATTCCTGCTATCACTTTTGTGTTCCAGGGGCACATCTTATATACTATACTATATTTAATTGTCATGTGTCCTTGGCCTAAGAAAGTTTCTTTGTTCTTTTTCTTTTAGTTTTCTTCCTTCCTTCCTTCCTTCCTTTCTTTTGGTTTTTTTTTTGTTTGGTTTGTGGTTGTGCTGGGGACTGCTGAACCCAGGGCTTCACATATGCTAAGCATGTGCTGCACCACTGAGGTAAACCCCCAGTTCTACACAGTTTCTTAAACTTTCTTTGTTTTAACAACCTTGAGTAGTAGCAGTCAGGTATTTTGTGCAATGGGCTCTGTTTGGGGATACCTTGTGCTTTTCTCATAAGTAGGCTGGGGTGATTTGGGGAAGAACCACAGAGATAAAGTTCTGTCCTCATCACATTTCAAGAGTATGTGCTATTTAATATGTCTCATTACTATCGATATTAACGTTGACCGCCTGTATTCTGGTAGTGTGTGCCGGGTTTCTTCAATGTGAAGTTCCTCCTCTTCTTTTCCACTTCTACACTGTATGATTTGGAAGAAAGTCACTGTGCGCAGCTCAGATGCTTGTATCTTTTTCCTATTCTCTTATCTATTGAATCGTTCACATCGCTATAGACGCTCAGCTGTTTATTTTGTGCGTTGGGTTATATTCCTACTTTATTCTACTACACACGTTTCTCCAGCTTTTGCATTGAGGGTTCTGTAAGTTGGTTCCCGTGTCCTTCGAGACAGGGAGCTCCTCAACTCTCCCCATCAGTGTGGTTGGCTTGGGTGTGCATTTGCTTGTGAGCACTTCCTTGAATCTCTGGCACTGTGAGATGCTCTAGGCTCATACTTCCTGCTGTAGCCTTGGACTCATCCATGATTCCTCAGAGCCCTGGTTTCTTTCATTGAAGAACCGTATTAGAAACCAAAATCTGGGTGCTGGACATGTGCCTTGCTTCTGGAGATTTATTACTTCCCCATCTTCTCTTTGCTGACAGAGCAAGGAGACATTTGTCTGCATCCTAAACTGTGTACATACATACTCTATAAATCTTTCCATACATAACCATATCTATCTCTATTAGGCTAAATATGAGTTCACACTGACATCTCCACTTCTAATCCTTAACCACACAGATCATTCTGGCTTCCTTTGCCTGTTAACTCCCACTCCAACAGTTAGAAAATTGGCTCTCACCACCCACCATCTTTCTCTCTCTCTCTCTCTTTTTAAAGAGAGAAAGGGACAGTGAGAGAGAGAAAGAAGGAGAGAATCAATTTTATTTAGTTTTTCCTGTAGCTTTCGTTGCTCCACTCTATGTGGTGCTGGAGTTTGAACCCATGTCCTCACACATGTCAGGCAAGTGCTGTAACTGCCGAGCCACCGCTCCAGCCCTCCACCATTTCTTTACTCAATTGTTCAGTTCCATCTATTGCATCTTATAAAACTGATCTGATAAATATGGATAAACACAGAAATGAAAAAAAAGTTATTCAACTTGTCCTATTAGTTGGCTTGCTTAATATGACAGTACAGTGAAGATTGTAAATTAATTCATAGATTTATTTGCACCTAATTGGACTGTTCTAAAGAGGCACTACAACTATTATTTAATATGTGTGTTTTCTTATGTCAGCTGTTAGCACTGGGAAAGAACAGTATTGGCTTTGGTAATGGGCCATGTGTTAGCAAGTCCCTACCTCCACCCCACTTCCAATCCCTACATACCTAAATTTTTGTCATATTGCAAGATCCAGGTCAAATGCTGTGTCTTTTCCAGGGGTTTCTCTGACCACCCTTCTCCAGTTCCAGGCCTTGACGAAGTATAGTCTCTTTCCCTCTGTTAGAAACACTCATCATTTCCAACCCAGTGTTCTCAGTTTTCGTCTTAGTGACAGATTCCTGCCCAAGACCATGCCCTCATCGAAACAATTCACCCCACTTTTATACTTTTTTACTAGATGACTGGGCAGACCTCCCCTTGTTACTGTTTCTCATCGGTCCTGATGAGCCTTGAAATCCTCAGTGGCTGCTCATAACCTAAGTGACATTCTGGATATGTGCTCACTAGCCACTATTTCCCTGCTGCTAACCTGTCTTCCTTATCGGCGAAGGAGGCTATGGCTTTCAAAATGTTAAATAAGTTGCTGAACAAGTGGAAGCTGAAGGGGAAACTTTCCGTGAGAGGGAAAAGCCAGCCGAGGTGGTTCAGGCCTCCAGTCCCAGCAGTTCAGGAGGCTGAGGCAGGAGGATCAGAAGTTCAAAGCCAGCCTCAGCAACTTAGCAAGACCCTGTCTCAAAAATTTAAAATATAAAAAATGGGTGGGGGATGTGGATCAGTGGTTAAGCACCCCTGGGTTCAATCCCTGGTACACCCCCCCAAAAAAAAATAGAGTGGGAAAGGTGGGGAAAACCACTGAGCAGGGAGGCCAGGAGAAGCACTGACCAGTGAAGGCTATTAACCTTTCTCAGCAGAACGTGCAGACCATTTGTGGGGGAAGTCAGGCGGGGTGCTGTGCATGGCTGCAGCCCAGGGGGAGGGTCTTCCCAAAGCGGTTGGAGTATTTATGACCACGGTCACAATGTGTTTCCTTTTAGCTGTATCTTAAATCTACAGACAGCTGACTATTGTTTATGCAAACTTTCCATAAAAGTATAACAAAAAATTTATTTTCTCTCTCCTGATTTAAGCGCCCCCCCACGACCTTAGCCACATGTTTTTCTTTCTGTTTCTTGTCATTTCTTCCCCCAACCTCCTGCTCTTTCTCTTTGGCATCTCTGGGATTTGCCTCCAGCTAATTTTTCACTTTAATGTTCTCATTTCTCTCCCCTGGCTGCACTGCACACTTTTCAGACAAGTACTTGAATTTGATTTCTTGATAACCTTTTTCATATCTTCTTACGAAAGTTTCCCCAACTATTGTGTGACCGACTCACTGATAGCCATAGTGCGCGCTACTCTTGGAGCTTAACCAGGGAGTTTAGCTACTAATGAGCTATTTGCTATTACTCCCAAATGCACTGGTTAGCTTTAAAAAAATTATTTTAAAGCCCACATCTCTGCGTAAGCTTTGTTGTGGATGAGATAACACCAAAAATCTCCCAAAGCGCTGTAGTTTCCTGGTGGTATTGGGAACTGGAGCATGTGACAGGACTGCTCCGCAGTTATTCTCTGTGGCCCTGGGTTTTAAATGCAGTAGTTGTGGTCCTGTCCTGGGGTTGGTTTGCAGCTCCTGTTGAGATAAAGGACTGCAAAGCCACATTCTGACTGAGAGATGTGGCTTTACTGGCAAGTTGAACAGGGGCTTGCAAATTCACACCTCTTGAAAGTCTTGCCTTCGTGAAAATGCATGTCTTAATTTTAGTTGTATATTCCAAGTCTTCTACAACAAGCAAACTGTTTATGGACAAATAAAATATTTAAGAATGCAATAAACAGAAGAAAGTCTGTAGCTGGTGACTCATATGCATCTTCTCTTTCAGTGCTCTCAAGCTCAGTGCCAGGATTTGGCGAAGTCCTTCCTGTCTCCACAGCAGCTTCCTTCTGGCCCCTTCACCTCTGAATTTGGAAGCTTGCAGATTTCTCTTGAGAATAAAAAGTCTTACTGATTTTTTTTCAAGTTGCAAATTGATGTGCTTCCTGTTTGCCAGAGTAAAAGCATGGTCTTGGTCTCAGTGAAGCATAATCCAGAATTTCTTTTCTTTCTTTCCTTTTTTTTTTTTTAAGAGAGAGAGGGAAAGAGAGAATCAATTTTATTTAGTTTTCATGTGGCTTTCGTTGCTCTAACACTTCGTGGTGTACGTGGTGCTGGGGTTCAAACTTGCATCCTCACGCATGCCAGGCAAGTGCCATAACCACTGAACCACCACTCCAGCCCAAATCAACTTTATTTGTTTTCGTCTGGGTTTTGTTTTTCTGACACTTAGTTGTGCATGTGATGCTGTCCGAACCTGCATCCTCCCACATGCCAGGCAAGCCCTAAAACTTCTGATCCACTGCTCCTGCCCAATCCAGAATTTCTTAATATGAAATCAGATTAAGAGGGGGAAAGGGAATGAATATAAAGTGTCAATTGTTCCTTCAGGCATAGAATAAAAGCTATCATGTAAGAGACAAATGTGTCATTCATAGCTAGCACAAACTCAGCATATGGAGGTTTGATTTTTCTTTCCTTCTTTCCTCTCTCTCTCTCTCTCCAGCCCCCTCTCTCTTTTTCCTTCTACAGGCTCTTGCTATGATGCTCAGGCTGACCTCAAGTGCCCCAACTCAAGTGATCCTCCTGCCTCAGCTTCCTGTGTAGCGAGTACCACCATGCCTGGACTTGTTCTGAATGCTTACTTCAGTCTTAAATATTTTCTCCCACGACCAGTCACAACTAACTCCTCTCCCCTCAGATCAGAAAGAAAACCTTTATGTTCTTCCTACATACCCAGAAATCTAGTGCTTGTCACCTGATGTTGTGCTTAATTAATTCGCATCATAATTTATATCGAAACTACACACTTTACAATTTCACCCCCAAAAGATGTCCATTACGGGGAATGCATTTTGCAGATTTTAAGGTCTTGTTGTAGAGTCTTCAAAAATCCAAATTTAACTTTGATTTAAAGTTTAAAGTTTTAATTTAAGCTTTGATGTTCAGGTTCAGTATTCCTTATTCCAAATCCTTGAGACCAGAAGTGCTGAGGATTTGTGATTTTCAGACAAAGTGTGCTCATCCTATATCTTGAATACTGCAGTCCAAATTCAGAAATTAATAATCACTGGGAAAGGAGCTCAGTCAATAGAAAGTTAATACAAGAATACCTTCATATATTTTAATATCACTTGGGATCTTGATCTTGTTACAATGGATTTTTTTTCTAAGAGACAGAGAAAGAGGATCAGTTTTATTTGTTTTTTCTTCTGATTTTAGTTTTTCCAACAGTTAGTTGTATGTGTGGTGCTGGGGTTCAAACCCAGCTCTTCATGCACACCAGGAAGCACTCTACTGCTGAGTCTCTTCTCCAGCCCCATACAATGAATATTTTCAATAATAATACCCAGTGTTTTTTTCCTAGCCACTGGGCATCCCGGCTGGTTCTAGGAACACAAAGTTAAAGGACATGATTACTGCCTTCTAGAAGATTCAGAAGGGAAGTTCACCCTGATACCTGGAAAAGTTGTGATAGAACCAGGGTACAAAACGCTCCAGATAACAATGGGAAAGTGCATCTGGCTGGAGCAGATTCAGGCTCCAGAACTCTCCCACCTGCTCACCAACTGTGGGATTTGTCAACCAACATCACCCATCTGACTGCTGGGGCTCAGCATTATGGTCTGTTACCAAAATGAGAGTGGGTCCTGCTTACTCTGCCTCACAATGACTTTTATAAGAATTAATGAGGGGACTGGAGCGATGGCTCGTCGGTTACAGTGCTTGCCCAGCATACACAAGTACACGTGTTCAAACCCCAGCACCCATGTGCACAACTAAGTGTCAGATCAACGAAACCATGTGAAAAACTCAATAAAAATTGATTCTCTCTATCTCACTGTCCTTCTCTTTCTTAAAAAAAAAAAAAAGAATTAATGAATGGTTTGAAAATCATATATATCAGGTACAAAAACCACCATTATGCTAGTGTGTGGGTCGGGGGAGACAAACTCATTTTGCACTCCTGTGGCAGGAATACTCTTACAGACAATAGGGAGCTAAGCCAGGCCTCTAAAGAAGGATGCAGCATTGGTAACGACAGAGGGGTTTGGACATATTCCAGGCATGGATCACAAAGGCTTAAAAGCAGAAGTGGCAAAGATAAAATTTGCAAGACAGAGTTTATATATAATTAATCTTCCTTATGTGCTGTGTGTATTGGGCAGGGCAGGGTTAACATTGTAACTTTTCCAACAGTTTTTCTATAGAACATTAAAGGAGAGCATTGGAATGTGACATCCTGGAAGTTTGTCACTTGTTATTGCTTTCTGCCTTGTCTGCAGATAGAGTTGCTACCCCTCCCCTACTCAATTCCTGTCCTAAATCTAGCTTTCAATAGGAAGCCCTTTGTCTTAGCCCATACCCCTCCAATCATTTTAACACTCGTGTTCTTTGTTTTGCTTCTTCCCCCCTTGGGCATAAAGTGTGTCCTCCGACTGGATCATGAGGACCATTTTCCCATCATAACACCTTGTAGAACCTGAGAGCATGGTTGGCTCGAGGTCGATACTGTTGATCTGATACTGACAAACTGTTCTTTCTTTCTTATTTCTTCTTCTTCTTCTTTCTTCTTCTTCTTCTTCTTCTTCTTCTTCTTCTTCTTCTTCTTCTTCTTCTTCTTCTTCTTCTTCTTCTTCCTCTTCTTCCTCTTCCTCTTCCTCCTCTTCCTCCTCCTCCTCCTCTTTTTTTTTTTTTTAGAGACTGGGTCTCACTAAGTTGCTGAATTTGGCTTTGAACTTGTGATCCTCCTACCTCAGCCTCCCAAGTCACTGGGATTGCAGGTATGTACCACTGCTCGAGGCTTGTTCTTCCTTAAAGTTAATCAGGTAACTAATTCCAGCATTCAAATCCCCTTGGAATTCTATGGGTATACTTTATATTCTGCTTTTCCATTGCTGCAACTAATGGACCCAACAAGAATAATTTTAAGAGGAAAAATTTATTTTAGGGCTCATGGTTTCAGAGGTCTTTCTTCGTCCATGGAAGGCCGGCTCTATTCCTCAGGGCTCAAAGTGAGGCTGTGCATCATGACTGGCGTGACTCCAGTGAGCAGAGAGCTCAAGGCGTCACATCAGGAAGCAGAGCAGAGAGCAAAACTCCACACCAGATACAGAATATTTACCCCAAAGGCACACCCCCAATGACCACCTCCTCCAGACACACCCTACCAGCCTACAGTTGCCAGTTAATCCCTATAAGGGGATAAACTCACTGATTGGGTTAAGGCTTTTATAACCCAATTATTTCCCCTCAGCCTTCTTGAACTGTCACACGGGAGCTTTTGGGGGACACCTCACATTCAAACCATAACAAGGTATATGTCAAAGTATATTCACAAAGTTATGTGCTTGCACTTTGGTAGAGAAAAGGCCAAATGTATTTTTAAGACTTCCAAAATCCTTGTGATTTTGTAATGTCACCACACTATTGTCATGAATGTGAAGATGCCATGATCACTATATTATGTTTGATTTGACATAGTTAAATAGCAAAATTAGATTTTAAGCTCAAAACCACACTTCTGATCATTTTTCCCCAATTATTTTGGCTGTTCCTCCTAACATCCTCTGTTCACCCCTTGAATGATTGGTGTTCTTGGAGCATTGTAGGGCCTCTTTCCTTCCTGTCCAGGGGGCCTCTTTCTTAAATTCCCATGTCAGTGTAATCTCCAGCCCAAACTTCCTCCCTGACTTTCAGATAGGTTATCTCTTCTTCCAAACCAGAATCTCAAGCTAAATTTGTGTCTTTTCCAAAAGCACTTGGTCTTCCTGGCTTTGTTTCTAGTTTCACCAAAGGATCTCATTAGCTACCCGAATACCAAAGCTACAACCCTAGGATTCCTCCTTGATCCTTCATCTTCTTCACGTGTCACATGGAATCCATCATAGGATCATCTTCATTTACCTGCTAAATATCTCCTGAATCACTCTTCTTATCTCCAGCTCCGCTGCCATGGCCATGCTAGTTCAGAGCACTATTAGATCACGCCTACATTATTTCAGCAGTCTCTACATCGGTTTCCTGCTTCCTGTTTTTACCACACTGTCACTGGAGATATCTTTATAAAGTACAAGCTTAATTATAGTGACCCTATATTTGTTTTTTCTTTTTTTAAAGAGAGAGGGACAGTGACAGAGAAAGAGAAGAGAATGAATTTTATTTAGTTTTTCATGTGACTTTCGTTGCTCGACACCTTGTTGTGTACATGGTGCTGGGGTTCGAACCCATGTCCTCACGCATGCCAGGCAAGCACCATAACACCGCTCCAGCCTAGTGACCCTATATTTGTTGATACACAAACTAGGTCTTTTTTTTCTTTTTCTCTAAGTACATGCCAGTCACATACTGTCCTATTTATTCATTGGCTCTGAAACCGAAATCCTCCAATGGTTAAAGTTAGATCAATTAGAGTCTACTCTTTTTAAGTACCTGGAAGCTGCTCTTTATCAACTGCCTACCTTATCTCTTCACTGGTCTGCCAGTGCACCAGCCAGGAGCTCTGCTCAGGTTTTCAGTGTCTCCAGATCACGTGTGGAGCTGTGCTTCCTGCTCCCACCACCCCCACCATACGCCCATTCGCTATTTGGTCTTTATGTTTCACTCATTTGAACTGTGAGAATTTTGTCCCAGCTTCCAGAACCTGGAAAAGGTTCCCTTACATGAGTCCCTTAAACCTTGATAATTACTGCTTAGAAGTGGGGATTATTTTTTGTCATAGCCCAGGTTCCCAGGGATGCAGACTCTGAGATGAAGATGTGTGCAGGTGAGACTGCCCTTGGATGGGTCTCCATGGGGAAAGAGGAGGGAAGGAAGGGGGAAGTTGAGTTGTGTCAGCACCAAGAAGTCACCAAGAAAGCACTTACCACCAAACACTCCAACAAGGCAGAATACCCTGTGCAACCAGGGCCTCTCAGTAAGAGTGTTATAAAGAGGGCTGGAGCAGTGGTTCAGCAGTTATGATGCTTGCCTGGCATGCAGAAGGACATAGGTTCAAACCCAGCACCATGAACACAACGATGTGTCATAGCAATGAAGGCCACATGAGAATCTAAATAATATTGTTATTCCCTTTCTCCCTCTCTCTCTCTCTCTCTTTCTCATTGTCCCTCTCTCTTAAAAAAAAAAAAAAGGACTGTTAGAAAGAATGTGTTATGGGACATGGGTTTCAGGTGGGTGACTTGGGAGAAGATCTAAGGTTCAATCTAGGGTAGATGCTGCCAGAAAGTGGGAACCCTTCTATAAATGGATATCTCCATAAAGCTGCTCTGTTGGGCAAAGTTAGAATTGGATTAAAAAACAATGACACTTACACATGTTAGCCAAGAAGGGGTGGAGCAGAATTTAGTATCTGTCGTCTATCTATCTAGCTATCTCTATCATCCATCTATCATCTATTTCTATCATCTACCTATCTCTATAATCTATCATCATCTATCATTTATCTCTATCATCATCTATCATCGATCTCTATCATCTTTCTCTGTCATCTATCATCCAGCTGTTATCTGTCTCTATCTGTCTCTATCATTTATCTATCTCTATCTTCTGTCTATCTACATATTTGCTGTGTATTGTAGTTATACATAATAGTTCATTTTGATGTAATCATACATGCATAGAATAGAATTTGCTGCACTTCAGTCCCCAGGACTACCTCTTGACCTCCCCTCCTTCCTCCTCCTATTCCCCTTCCTCTACTCTACTGGTCTTCTTTCTAGTTACTTATTTTTTCTTAATTGGCGTTTTATAGATAGACACAAAGGCAAAACTCATGGTAGTATATTCACATATGTACATATATGTATATGGAATCATTTGGTCAGTTTCATTCCGCAGTTCCTCCTTTTTCCCATCCCTCCCCCCTCCATCTACCCTCTTCCTCTACTCCATTAATCTCCCTTCTAAGAATTTAGTATCTTTTGAGTGGCACCTCGTCCTTGCTTTTGTCTGCATTTAGAAAAATAATTTTTTCTAAAATTATTTTAGAAAAAATTTCTAAAAATTATTTCTAAAAATTATTTAGAGGCCTTTCTTCTAAGCAGAATTCACAGCTGCAACACTGATACATTTCTTAGTGGAGGCATCATCCTCAGTATTCTTGGGGAAGTCTTATTATCAGTAATTTTTTAAACAAAATAACTGAATTTGGAAACTGAGACAAAACGTAGTTGTAAATTTGGAAACTAACCCTAGCAAAGTTAAAATGTCAATAGTATTAGTCTTAGAATATAATGTTACCCAGAATTGTCTCTAGCCTTATCATTCACTACTGACCCCTTATGCCACTTGACCACTGAATTCTGCATAGCCTGCCTGGTCCCAAGCCACGTATGTGTATTCATACACGCAAGCAAGACAAGCGCAATATTAGAGAAATGGCGGGAAGAGTTGGGGAGTGGCTCGTAGGTGGGGAAGTGATAAACTTTTGGAATGTCTGTTATGCCTCACCAACTTTAATGTTTTTATTAAAATGGTTAAATGTTTATTATAGGAAATCTGAAAATTACAGAAAAGCAGAAATAAGCAAACAAACATTAACTGTTATTATATCAACCAAAGATGGTTATAATTAACATTTAAACAACCTACTGTTTCCTTTTCGCCGTATGTGTGTGTGTGTGTGTGTTCAAACAAAATTTGGACCACATAGTCCAAATGATTTTGGAAACTGCCTTTTTCCCATAGTTATCCTGAACATTTCTCATGACTTTAAAGATTTTTCTGCCACATTACTCTAAATGGCTGCATTGAGATATCTTTGAATAATTTTCCCTCTGCTTCTCATTGTCAGATATTTCCTTAAAGTTTTTCCTGATGTTGAATCTTTAGGCTGCAAGACACGTCCTGGAAGAAATCTGAATGCATCCTGGAATTAAAATTGCTAAATCAAAAGCTGTACACATGTTTAAGACTTTGAAATACATGGTTGGATTGCTGTTCCTAATGCGTTGCGCTCATTACACCCCTGCCAACAGTGGAAGTTTCCTACTGTGTTGAAATGTCGCTTCCATTTTTGTACTTTTACACCTATTTTCTTTTACCTACTATTTGCATTCAAGGGTTAAGTTCTGGTGTGTAATAGGGGAAATTATTCTGCCTATTGATTGAGTCTTTATCCGGTAAGATACCAATCTCCTAATTAAGTTTTAGTAAAACAGTGTTATGCTAAAGAGATTCTTGACTTTTGCACCTGAAAAAGTGCCATGGGAAACTGAATTAATAATTTCTGATCATAACTATTTTGAGAGAAAATACCTTTGACTTACATATTTTTTTTTTGGCCTGCATAGCCAAAAACATCATATTCAATTCAAAATTGTTTCCACGTTCTCATTCTGAAGTACTCAAGCACAGTTCAAGTACAATCGCGTCTCCAGCTTGGCAGGGAAGCATTTACAATTCGACCTAGACAATTTGATCCTGTTTGTATGGGCGGAATGAAGAGCATCTCTAATTCCCATGAAGATGCAACCTCTTGTATAAGATGCTTTCCTTTTTAGCCCAGCGAAAAGCTGCACACAGACGACTCTGTGTATTCTTCGCTGTGGGTGACATTGGATTCCCAGGATGCAACAGGTTTCCAGCTTTATTATTCTCCTATAATGAAGAAACTCAAGGATACTTAAACCTGAGAGAGCTTTTTATTTGACATCTTTCTTTCAAGGTAACGGTGCTGCTGCAGTTGATTTGGTATGCATGCACCAGCTTATTAGAGACAGTTCTCTGTGAAAATGTGGTTATATATAAAAAAGATGATATATAGTGAAGACCAGCTGCTGCAAATCACAAACTATTCACAAATAGCTTGTCCCCCTTCAGTAAGACCCTCGATTCTTTGGTTATAACCGTCAGCAGAAAATTAAAACCCTGTAGAATGATAAATAGCTCAAAAATATTTCTCCCTTGTGTTTTGAATGTTGTCTTGTAGTTTAGTGCACTTTCCCTGAACCAGAAATTGTCTGTAATAAAAGAATATTGGGTACAATGTTTAGATTCCCAACAAATTCTAGAACTCAGAGGGAATGTTCTGGTTTCACTGTTAAAGGTTAATAGCGGAGTGTATGTCATGAGCTGCGATAAAATGAGAGCCGTGGGTCTCTTTTCCCCAATAAACAGTTGCAATTTTTAACACATAAAAACTGGAAACCTTTTTTTTCTTAATTTAAAATAACAGTCAAATGAATTTCTTGGCAATAAGCAAATGACTGCTTTTAAAAATCCTGTATTTTGAGTTTCTAAATGAAAGATTCAAAACCATCTTTTCTGCATATACAGGGAACAAATGCTGTTGATCTGGTTAATTGTGTGGATGTGGTTTTGAGCTCTTCATTCATCTACCTATTCACCCCTGGCATTGACCAGTCCCTCAGGGCATGACGGCTCTGTGGCTCCCCTTCCTTAGAAAACGAAGCAGGCATCTCAGGAATAATTTCAGAACATCCCCAAGGCCTATGGAAACTAAAGTGAATTCAAAGTGGCCAAACCATGACAGTAAGTCCATTGTCAGTTCCGGATTGTGACATTCTACTGAAACTAACTTGTTTCTGCCAGAGGGTAATTGAATATAAGTCTTCCCCGTAGGTGACTCCTTACAAACTATTAGCAATCGTCAATGTCTGGAAAAGAGAAGGTCGGTTGTAAGGGCTTGCTGGGTCTAGAATATACAACCTTGTTCTTGCTCTAGCTAAGGTCTCCAAAGTCCTGCAAATGCCATTCAGCGGTTGGAGTATGCGCACCAAACAAAGAATGTGAGCTGGATTTCTGCAGCCCCGGTCTTCCCTAGAAGAGATGGAGCTCCTGCTTATCTGGATAAGGAGTTTTGAGGACTGCCACCTTGACGTTGCAAGGAGAACTTTCCCTCAAATCTCTAAATTCTTTCATCTGGCACAATAAATTAAAAGAGCCTGCCGTTCGCTTTGGTAAGCTTATAAAGTGCTCCCATGTTAGATTAATATCCAGAAACCATCTCTTCTCTGGTGTAGCCGAATGCACATGATGAGTCCCAGATGTTTCTGCAGGGCCGTCATCCCCGGACATAATAGATTACATCAGCAAAACCAACAAGAAGGAACTGAGAACTCTCTCTCTATGCCTCTCTCTCTCTCTCTCTCACCCTCCTTCCTTCCCTCCCCACACCCTCTTTTCTTTTCTAAAGGATTTGGAGATTTAGTAATCTCATTTTACTAGTAATCTAGTAATCTCATTTTATGGAAACTCACCCCACATTTAAATAACTACAACTAGCTCAGAAAGCTGAAAGACTTTGGTTGTTTGTGAATATTTCAGTTGCCACAAATTTCAGCCTCACACGGGAATGCAGAGGGGACTGTGATGTGAGTAGCACCTAGGGGCAGTGACTCCTCCAGGGCTTGTCCTCTGGCAATTCAAGATTGATTGCTTCCTATGGGATTTATCCCTCCTTGCCTTGACATAATAGAGAAAACTAACAGAACTGCCTAGAAAATTCCAGTCTCCAGCTGCATTAGGAAAATTGACTGCGTTAGTTTTTCATTGTTGGGACCAAAATATTGGACAAGAACAACTTAGAGGAGAAAAAGTTTCTTTGGGGCTCAGGGTTTCAGAGGTTTCAGTCCGTGGTTGGCTGAGGAAGCAGAGAGAGAGAGAGAGAGAGAGAGAGAGAGAGATTGAGAGAGAGAGAGAGAGAAAGGAGGGTCAGGGACAAGATCTGATCCCCAAATGTGCACCAGTAGTGACCCACTTCCTCCAGCTCTGCTCCACCTGCCCACAGTTAGCCCTCAGCAGGGCATTCAGCTTATTAATCCAGGTCATAGCTCTCATGGTCTAATCATTCCACCTCTGAATATCCTGCATTGAGTTCTTGAGGGGACATCTCCTACTTAACCAGATCTCAGTAATAACTAAACATTAAACCTCCCCCTATTCCTCCAGCCCTGTGCTGGGCACATCTCAAGAATTAGATATAATGGTCTCCAAGATAAATTCATCACCTGATTTGCTAGATAAAGGGCCAAAGCTTGGTAGAAGCACATGGTCCTTGTGTACAAAGCTAAGAAGATGGTGAGGTCATGCTACAAATCCAGATCTCTCCGACTCCCAAGTACGAGTGCCAAGGCGTGTTGGCAGGAAGCACTCCTGGCATGGCCGATTTCCTACTTACTACATGATGACATCACGGAACCCGTGGAGCTGGGAAGATGCGCCCACAATTTGCACTTGGGAACTGCAGGAGCAGCTGCGGCAAGCACTGGCTGGCAGTGTCCCATAGCATCAGATTCTACAAGACTCTTTATTGCAGGGGGAAGATCATGGACCGGGAAGAGAAAAAAAGCTATAAGACTTCCTGTGGCTGAGGAGTTTAGAAAATACCTTCTTTTATTTTTATCATTAAGAAATTGAGTTGTTATACAATCACAAATGAATATAAAGTAACAATATGATGTGCATTTGCTCCTAAACCAGTTACCCCCACATCACCCACATCCCAGTTCTTGATTCCTCTATATTTCATCACTACAAGTGATATAAATGTCCATATATATATACACACACACACAAAGATTGTGAAATTTTCCAGAACTAAACAATTGCATAAGTATTATTTGGCTCCTTGGCTGGGGGGATAAAGAGTATGCTACATTACTGATTGTTTCCATAGATCCCTCCCTATCCTCTTCCCTCTCACACCCCACCATTCCTCTCCCTGCCACATATCTACGATTCCCCGAGATTATGTGTTGCTACACCTTTGCTGGGTCTAATAAATGAGTTCAAAACCTCTCACCAAAGCCTGGGTTTAGCTACAGCCTCCACAATTGAGGGAAAACACTTGACCCTTGAGTCTGTGGGTTTGGCTAACTTTGCTCAGCATGAGTTCTTCCATTGCCATCCATTTGCCTTCAAAGTCTGCAATATTGTTCTTTGTTCTTTTTTAAAGAGAGAGGGACAATGAGAGAGAGAGAGAGAGAGAGAGAGAGAGAGAATCAATTTTATTTAGTTTTTCAGGTGGATTTTGTTGATCTGAGACTTTTTTGTGTACGTAGCGCTAGGATTCGAGTTCACGCATGCCAGGCAAGCGCAATATCCACTGAGCCACTGCTCCAGCCCCTCCATGTTAGATTTTGACCCCTGTTTGTCAAATATCAGATATTTAAAGATTTGTGGGTTTGTCTCAGAGTCTTCTATTCTAGTCCATTGGTCTTCATTCCTGTTTTGATACCGGTACCATGCTGTTTTTGTTACTACAGCTCTATAGTATAATTTCAGATCTCATATTGCAAAACCACCTATTTCATCTTTCTTGCTTATTAATGTTTTGGCTGTTGTGGGTTTCTTGTTGTTCCAAATGAATTTGAGAATTGCTTTTTTCTATATCTGTAAAGAATGACAGTGGTATCTTGATGGAGATCATATTGAATCTATATAGCACTTTTGGCAGAATGGCCATTGTAATTATGTTAATTCTGCATAACCAAGAGCATGGAACGTCCTTCCGTCTTCTCAGGTCTTCTTCACTTTCTTTCTTCAATGTTTGAAATTTTTTGTTGTAGAGGTCTTTTACGTCCCTTGTTAGATTAATTCCCAAGTATTTTATTCTTTCTGAGGATATTGTGAATGGGACCAATTTCCTGATTTCTTCTTCTGCCCTATTATTACTAGTGTATAGGAAAGCTATTGATTTTTAGGTGTTGATTTTGTAGCCTGCCGCTTTGCTAAATCTGTTCATAAGCTCAAGTAGTTTTCTACTGGAATTTGTTTGATCTTCCAGATATAGGAAGTCATCAGTAAAAGGGGTAGTTTGACTTCCTCTCTCCCTAATCTTATCTCTTTGATTTCTTTCTCTTGCCTGATTGCTCCATCTAGGGTCTTGAGGACTCTTTTGAATAAAAATGGTAACAGTGGGCAGTCTTGTCTTATTCCCAAGTTTAGTGGCAATGCTTTCAGCTTTTCTCCATTTGGTATTATATTAGCTGAGGGTTTGTCATATATAGCCTTTACATAGTTAAGATAAGTTCCTTTGATCCTTATCTTGTCTATAGTTTTGAGCATAAATGGATGCTGGATTTCATCAAAGGCCTTTTCTGCATCAATTGAGATTAAGGTTTTTGTCCTTAATTCTATTTAAGTAATGAATCACATTTATTGATTTGTGTATGTTAAACCAGCCTTGCATCTCTGGAATGAAGCCCACTTGATTGTGATTATCTTTTTGATGTGTTTTTCAATGTAGTTTGCTGGAACCTTATTAAGGATTTTTGCATCGATTTTCATCAGGGATATTAGTCTGTAGTTTTCTTTTTTTGATGTTGGTTTTTGGTATCAGAGTTATGGTTGCCTCATAAAAAGTGTTTGGGAGAGTTCCTCCTTTTCAGTTTCTTGGAATAGCTTGATAAGGAGAGGTGTTAGCTCCTCCTCATGGGTGTGGTAATGATCAGCAGGGAATCCATCA
This sequence comes from Aplodontia rufa, assembly GCA_004027875.1. Classification (NCBI taxonomy): domain Eukaryota; kingdom Metazoa; phylum Chordata; class Mammalia; order Rodentia; family Aplodontiidae; genus Aplodontia; species Aplodontia rufa. Next base: position 42,014 of record PVKS010003352.1, on the reverse strand, counting down.
GGTCCTGGGCTTTTCTTCTTTATAAGGCTTTTAATTGCTATATGGATTTCAGTGTCTGCTATTGGGCTATTTAGGATTTCAATAACATCCTGCATCAATTTGGGGATGTTGTATGTGTCTAGAAATTTGTCCATGTCTTTCAGATTATCTGATTTAGAGGAGGATAGTTTTTGATTCCTCCTTTTCATTGGTGATTTTGTTGATTTGCTTCAATTCCTACATGCTTTTAGTGAGATTGGCTAGGGGTCTGTGAATATTATTTATTTTTTAGAAGAACTAGCTCTTTGCTTCATTAATTTTTGTTGCTGCTGTTCTCAATTTCATTGATTTCAGCTCTGATCTTGATTATTTCCTGTCTTCTGCTGTCCTTGGGATTAGATTGTTCTTCCTTTTGTAGGGATTTTAGGTGGTATAAGCTTATTTATTCAAGATGTCTCCTGATTTTTTTTAAGAGAGAGGGACAGTGAAAGAGAGTGAGAGAGAGAGAGAGAGAGAATCAGTTTTATTTAGTTTTTCATGCAGCTCTAGTTGCTTCAAGACTTCGCTGTGTACGTGATGCTGGGGTTTGAACTCGGGACCTCACGCACGCCAGGCCAGTGCCATAACCACTGACCCACCGCTCCAGTCTCCCCCACTCCTGATTTTTAATGTAGGCACACAGTGCTGTAAATTTTCTCTGTAAGAATGCTTTCATGGTGTCCCAGAGGTTTCAGCATGTTGTGTCTTCATTATCATTTCTTCCAAGAATCTCTTGATTTCTACTCTCATGTCTTTTTGGATTCATTCTTCATTTAATAAGGAATTATTCAATCTCCATGTGTATTCCTGTTATAATTTTTGCTTTTAATTGCTGGAGTCATGGTGTCATGGTCTGATAGGATACCTGGAATAATATCTGCCTTTCTATAAATGCTGAGATTTCCTTTGTGAACTAGAATAAGATCTATTTTGGAGAAAGATCCATGCTCAGCTGAGAAGAAGGTATGTTCAGACTAGAGATCTCTTTACTGTTTTTTGTTTTTTTTTGCTTTGACAATCTGTCTATTGGAGATAGAGGAGTATTAAAGTCTCCCAGTATTACTGTGTTGAGGTCCACAAGTGGTTTTATGTAATGGAGTGGTTTTTCCACATAGTTGGAAGCATTGGTGTTTGGAGAATATACATTTACTATGATTATATCTTCTTCTTGTATTGTTCCCGTCACTACGATGTAGTGGCTTTCTTTATCTTTTCTGATTTGTTTACATTTGAAATCTACTTTGTTGGATATAAGTATTGCAACACTAGTTTGCTTTCTTAGGCTGTACGCCTGGTAAATTTTTTTCTATCCTTTCACCCCCAATCTGCGGGTGTCATTGGCTATAAGGTGGGTTTCCTGCAAGCAGCATATTGTTGGATTTTGTTTTTTTGATCCAATCTGCTAATCTGTCTTTTTTGTTTTTTAAGAGAGAAGGACAGTGAGAGAGAGAGAGAGAGAGAGAGAGAAACAGAGAGATTTTTATTGAGTTTTTCACATGCTTTCATTGCTCTGACACTTAGTTGTATACATGGGTGCTGGGGTTTGAACCTGTGTACTTGCGCGTGCTAGGCAAGTGCCGTAACCAGCGAGCCACCGCTCCAGTCCCCTGACCTGTCTTTTGATTGATGCATTTTTGTGACTGTTGACATTCAGTGTTGGGATAGTTATGTGGTTGTGGTTCATAGTCATCATGCTTTATTGGTAAGTTCTGTGTTTTCTTTTGATAGCATGTATTTTTGTTGAATTTCCTCTGTGGGTTTTGAGGATTGTTTGCTTGTTCTTCTATCTGGAATTTATCCTTAAGGATTCTTTGTAGTGCTGGTTTTTTATTCATGAATGCTGCAAGTTTTCTTTAAGTTTTTCTTTGAGAATGTTTTTATACCATTTGTTTATGCTTCAATTTCTTCCAGTATCTTAATTATTCTTAGATTGTTTCATCTGATTTCATCCCCGACATTTTGAAAATCTGCTTGTATTCTATAGTTTCTTTCTTTTTTGTCATCTGTGCACTCAATCTTACTTACCCTATCCTCATTGTCAGAAGTTCTTTCTTCAAGAGCTGAGGTTCTGTTTTCTCTAGAAGTTAGTCTATTATTAAATTCTTCCATTGTTCTTCTGATATGATTGTCAGCAAATTTTAGCTCTATTACTTCCTTTTTCAGTATGTCTATTTATTTGATAATGGAGTTTTTCATCTCTTGAGTTTTCTCACTTAGTCCCTTCATTAAATCCTCTTTTAGTTCATTGCTCCTTTTAGTAATTAGTTCATTGATAATTTTTTCTAGGTTTTCATCCTGCTTGTTGCATTCTATTTATATGACTTAGTCAGTATACAGATCAAGGTTCCCCTGTCTTTGTTACACAGCATGCTAAACCAGGGTCACAGCGGAATGTGTCCACAGACTCACCACAGTATTGCTTATGGAAGACAGACTTCAGGGCAAAATAAACTCCGCAAAGCATGCCGAACGTTCTATGATGCCAAGTCATAACGAAGTTTCCTTTTAAAATAATATTTGCCTGTTTTCTCTGTTTATAAAAACAATACACAATCATTGAAAAAAAGCCTAGGAAAACAGAAGAAAGAAGATGGAACCAACCATAATGTTAACATCATGACACACAGTCTCAATTTTAAAATTATGCATATATACATTTTAATAAAATCAAGCTGAAGTGTTATGCGCATCTTTTAAAATATTTTTTAACCCTAACATTGTCTTTGACTATGTTGCCAGCTGTTAGCCACTGCGTGGATCAATGCAGAGTCTTAGTCTAGAATATCGCTTCTCAACGGCAGTGGGCAGGGCTTTTCCTTAGTGTTCAGGGCTCCCCTGAAATGGAGCTGTAATGATTGCAACCGTTCATTTGGGGCTGGTTCAAGCACACGGTAGAGAGCCATCTGTAAATCTGGCTGCACTCGTGCTTTCCCCCTGGTCAACAGGTCATCAGGAATTTGCCAGGAGATCTTCGGTGAGTAGAGGCTGAGGGCATGCTATTGGAACGGCCAGAGTAAGCCTTCTGGGTTTGGGGCCTCCTGCACAAATGACTTTTTTATATTTTCAGGATCTGCTAGGCATGAGCCTGTATGTATTATTTTTCTATAATGGCTGAACATGTCTTGGAATTTCCAACTTTATGGTCAAATAGATCGGATAACAACTGGTACATATATGTTGGGTGTCTGGTCACCTGGTGTCCCATGGTCAATAGTCTCCACCAGTATCAGGTGGAAAGCCAGGACCTAGTACCTTCAAAAGGAAGAGTTATTTATTGGAGGTATGGGGTTATTCATCTTAATGTCTTTCACTTTTTAAAATTATTTTTATTGTGGTAAAATAATATAACATTAAATTCACCATCTTAACCATTTTTTAATTTTTATTTAAGAAAGAGGAGACAGAGAGAGAGAGAGAGAAGCAATTTTTATTTAGTTTTTCATGTGACTTTCATTCCTTGGACACTTCGTTGCGTACATGGTGCAGGGGTTTGAACTCAAATGCCAGGCAAGCGCGGTAACTGCCAAGCCAATGCTCCAGCCACCACTCCAGCCACCACTCCAGACCTCATCTTAACCATTTTAATGTATGGCATTCAGCTGTATTAAGTACATTCACATTATTGTACAACCATCTCCATCATCCATCTCCAAACTCATCTTGCAAAACTGAAATTCTACAGCCATTAAATAATAATTCCCTGTTCTCCTCTACCCTGGCCTTTAGCAAATACCACTCTGTCTTTTGTCTCTCTGAATTTAACTAAGTACCATATGAGTGAAAGCACATAATACTTTTTCGTTTGTGACTGCCTTATTTTACTTAGTATAATGTCTCGGTCATGTGGCATGTATCAGAACTTATTTCCTTTTTTTTTTTTTTCAGGGCTGAAGACTGAACTCGGGGCCTTGTGTGTGCTAGGCAAGCGCTCTGCCACTGAGCTAAATCCCCAACCCCAGAACTTACTTCCTTTTGAAGTGAATAATATTCCATTGTATGTATAGACCACATCTGACTTATCCATTCACCCATTGATGGAAGTTGGATTGCTTCCACATTTTACCTATGGTAAATAAAGGTGCTACAAACATAATTTTTCTTTGCTGTTTGAGGGAATTTCTCATGTTATCCCTCCATCTCTCTGCATGGCATGTGTTTATATTAATTAGTATAGCAGTACCAAGATTTCAGTAGTTTAGCATAATAGTTGTTTATCTCTCATTCAAAGTCAAACCAAGTATTCCAGAATAGTGGAAAACCCCTTCAAAAGCAACGAGTTAGAGTTTTAAATTACTATCCACCTTCTTGCTTCAATCTCTGTGTTCTCTGCGAATTTCTTAGCATCTCATTGGCAAATAAAGAAAAAGTTTTTATGGGCCTAGCCTGAAAATAGTCTCTATTCAACTCATTATTCTGTTGACCAGATGCAGTCATGTGACCCTGCCCAGGTGCAAGGGAGACTGTAATGTGCCGTGTGCGCACTAGGAAATGGCTATAGGTCAGGTGGCAGCTGACTACTTTGTCTAAGTCATTTTGTTACTTTCTGAATTCTATTATGAATATCATTGCATCAAATATTTTTCTGATTCTTGTAATAAATCGTTTCTCTTGTTTTTTAAATACTATTCTATTTATCATGTTCTATGATTATTTTTCATAGGAACTACCTACGATATCTAGATATTTTCTTTTTATTCATCATCAAAGAGAATAAACTATGGAACTTTGAGTCTTGGCTGAGTAGATTGGTCTCTATTGTTTAATGTTCTTTCAGTAACTACTGATGGAGAGTATTTTGATATATACAATCCCAATTCGTTTTGGGTAGTGTGTTATTTATTCCCATAGTATAGTTTTGTTTCACTAAGCTGTAGTCATGTTGCTACCTGATCCTCCTACAGAATTTACCTGCAGGATTCTTCAGGCTTAGGCTTCAGATCCATCTGAAGTTCACCTGTGCAAGTATTTAAATTGTTATCATATGTACTTAGTGTTCATCACAAAGTCACATGGTCACATGAGCAACCCTACACAGCAAATGACCTAACAGACAAATGCAAAACACTCCACACAGCGGCAGAATGTGTGTTCATAAGTACACACGGAACATCCTTTGGGGTAGACCATGTTAGACCATGAAATAAGTCTCAAAACATTTTCAAAGATTGAAATTATTCCACGTCTGTTTCACCATAATGGGAATAAAGACATATAAATAAATGAAGGAAAATTGGAAAATTGATAAACGTATGGGAATTAAACAATATACTTTTAAACAACCAATGCGTCAAAGAGAAATTTTATAGCTATGTAAAATGTATAGCCTTTCAAATATATAGTTATACATTAAAAAATAGGAAAGATCTCAAACCAATAACCTAAATTCATACGCTAAGGAACTGCAAAAGGAAGAGCAACATAAACACAAAGCTAGCAGAAAGAAGGAAACAAAAAATATTAAAACGGAGACACGAAATAGTGGAAAAATAGTGGAATTCATAAAACCAAGAGTTAGTTTTCTAACTTTTTATGTGTGTGTGGTACTAGGGATTGAATTCAGGGGTTCTCTGACACTGAGCTGCACCCTGAACCCTTTTCATTTCGTTTTGAGGCACGGTCTCTCTAGGCTGGCCTTGAACTTGAGATCCTCTAGCTTCAGTCTCCAAAGTAGCTGGGATTACAGCATTGTGCCACCATGCCTAGCAAGAGTTGTTTTTTTAAAAAAAAGATAAACAAAATTAATAAATTATAGCTAGAAAAGAAAAAATCAGAAATGAAAGTGAGATTATTATTTATTTGTCAAAACAAAAACAATAATAAGAAAATATGAATAATAGCATGCCAATGAATCAGACAACCCAGGTGAAAAAAAGATCTATTTTTAGAAACACAAAGCACCCAAAGTGACTCAAGAAGAAGTAAAGAATCCGAGCAGACCTAAGTTGAAGAGGCCGAATCAGTCACTTCCACACCGGGAAAGCTCAGGATCCGACAGTCTCGTGGGCAAAGTTTTCCAAACACGTGAAGAAAACTTAGAACCAATCCTTCTCTAAGTCTTTCAGAATATTGAGGAAGGGAGAAAACTTCCTAACTCTCTCCATCATACCAGCATTTCTCTGATAGCAAAGCCAGACAAAGAGATTACAAGAAAACTGAAGATCAACATCCCTTATGAATCACACAGGCAAAAATCCACAACAAAATACTAGCAAACCACATCCAACGGAACAGTAAAAGAAGCACAGGCCATGATGAAAGGGGATTTATCCCCGAATACAAGGGTGACTGACACGCAAGAGTCAATCAATGTAATGTACTACATTAATAAAATAAAGTGGGAAATCCACACAGTCATCTCAATTGGTGCAGAAAAAGCATTTGCCAAAATTCAACATCTTTACATGATCAAAAAATGCTCAAAAAAGCTAGGGATGGAAGGAAACTTAATATGATAAGTGACATTTATGAAAACATAATATGGAATGATGAAAGACTGAAAGCTTGCCTTGTAATACCAGGGTAATGACAAAGATGCCACTTTTATCACTTTTATTCAACACTAGTCAGAGATATTAAACAAAAGAAAGGAAGGCATCAGGGCATTCATATTGCAAAAAAAAAAAGAGGTATCTCTATTTGCAGATGACATGATCTTATAGACAATCTCAGAAAACATAGTGGCATACGCACACATACACACTAATTTATTTTTATTTTTTTCAGGGATAATTTTTTTTATTAGTTCAACATAGACTTACACATTGGAGGGAATTGTTGTTACCTAATCATGCATACTTGGATACTGACAGAGAGAGACAGTAAGTTGAGATGGATCCTAGACCAGGATCTACCCCGGTTCACCCATTCCCTGAGCTCATGTCTCCTCTGTAATTCCACCAAACACACTAATTTAATCTAATTGATTGAGCAAACTCACAGGTTGCAAGATCAATGCACAAAAATCAGTTGTACTTTTATACACCAGCAATGAATGATCTGAAAGGTAAATTAAGAAACAATTCCATTTGTAATAAAATAACAATAAAAATAAAATAAAATACCTAGGAATAGATTTAACAAAGGAAGAACAAGACTTGTATACTAAAAACTACAACATACTTTTGACATAAATCAAAAGAAGACCAAAATAAATGGAAGACCAAAATCATGTTCATGGATTGGAAAGCTTAATATTGCTAAAGATGGCAACATTATCTAACTTGGGTTCCAGATTCAATACAATCCCTACGAAAATTCAAAAGGTCTTTTTTTCGGTTTTTTTTTTTTTAATGGAAAAGTTGATCCTAAAATTTGTATTAAGTTGCAGGGAACTCTGAATAGACAAAATTATTTTCAAAAAGAACTGTTAGAGGATTCACACACTCTTATTTCAAAATTCACTGCAAAGCTACAGTAATCAGAATGGTGTGGTATTGTACATGTTAAGTCGTTAATATGATGGATTTTGTTATGTGAGTTTTAACCACAGTTTTTACTTTTGTGTGTGTGTATGTCAGGGATTGAACTCAGGGGGTTGCTTAACCACTAAGCCTAGTCCTCAGCCCATTTTTATTTTTTATTTTGAGATAGGGTCGTGCTAAGTTGCTTAGGGCCTTGATAACTAAGTAGCTGAGGCTGTCTTTGAACTTGCTATCCTCCTGCCTCAGTCTCCCGAGCTGCTGTAATTGCCACCACACCCAGCTAATTTACTTATTTTAAGGAATCCACTTGTTTTCATCCTTAAGTTTCACTTGCACTTTTGCTATATTAAAAAATCTGGTTCTTAAGCCTCTGAGAAGTCCTGCAGGGCCAGTCACCTATGCCTTTGAGCTCCACTCCCCTCAGTGAGCAGCCTTTCCTCCCCCTGCCTGTTTAGATCATCACCTCCCCACTGGCTTTCTGCCTTACAGAATTTTGTTGAAATTGCTTATCAGCATATAGTGACCACCTAGTCTATTTGACATTGTAGATTTACATATATATACATATATAATCCTTATAGTGATAGCTCAAAAGATAGATTTTTCTATCTTTTTCCTATAGACTTAACCTCTTAATTTATTATTTGTTCGCAACTGAAAAATGATCATTTTTAATGTTGCTTATCATTTTAAGTCTGTTTTAAATCTCTCCTTTACTTATAAGTTGACCTTATATCCAGGAAGTCTATGCTTCACTAGTGTTTACTAAGTGTCTTCAGACTTAATCTGATTGAATAAGATCAACTTTTTCTTTTTGCGGGTGGGGGTGTGGAGTTTCCAACTTATTTTTACCTGTTATATGATCTCCCCAAAGTTTCATCAGAGAAGCCTTAACTGTCATTAAGTAAACAACCCCTTTTCTCTCTCATCGGGGTCAACCTGCCCAGGGTTGCTCAAAAGATACGTGATGTGAAAGTAACTTAGTACCTGCAGTTAGGAGTGCGGGCCTTGCGACAGGCAGTTCAAAAGGATTCGGATTTTCTCTGTCCGTGGCATCTTAGTGTTTGTAGTATGTCTCTTTCAATTTTCAGTTCCTTGAGTCTTGTGTTGCATTTGAGTTCCTGCTGTTCTGGGCAATAACTATTCTTTATTTTGACATTGCTGTTGGAACTTTTCCAAAGTGAAGTTTGACCATGCCACTGATAGGTGTTTAAGTCAGATCATTTCAATTTGGTGAAAACCTGTCCATATGTTTTGTGTAATGCAGATAGATAGGATTTTTATTTTTGCTTTGCTTTGTTTTGGGTTAGGTTGATTAATACCATTTAAAGCTAAATTAAAGGCATGCAGTATAAATCTAAATTAAATTAATTTCTTCATGATACAGTAATATTGAGAATAAAAGTATCTAGCTCCTAGAAAGTTCTTATTATGTGTGAGGCTCTGCTTTTAGGGACTTTGCATTAATTAATTCCTTCAATCCTCATACAGCCCTATAGGATAGTTGCTACTGATATCCTCATTGCACACACCAGGAAAGTGAAGCCTGGGTACCAACCCAGACTGTCTGGCATGTGAGGGAATTTTTTTGGAGAAAGTTGTTTTCTTATAGGAATTTCCCAAGAAATACCTGATCCTAGGGAAATGAGATGAATGTTGGAACTATTAAGTTGGAAAAATAGGAAGGGGTTAATGGTCATCTTAGAAATCAGAAAATGACAAAATAGTTCATTAGAATTTGTAATATTTTATAGGAAAAACTAGGTAGAGGAAAATACCAGAGCAGAATCTCCAGAGAGGCTTAACCCAAAAAAAAAAAAAAAAATACTAAAATTCATCTACCTCCTAAGTTCATTAGCACTTTTTCCAGTGCACCATTTTAAAAATAATTTTATACTTTTATTCACTAATTCTTTCAACAAATTTCAAGTGTGTGGTAGTACTAGGAGGTGTACTAGTGTGCAAATCATTGCAGTCCCCGGGAGCAGGGAGTGGGCGTGGGGAGACACTAGCAAGGAGCATCACGGGTGGACTGCGTGCTGGGAGGTGCTGGATACTGTGGAAGGGGGAAGTAACACCAGGGTGAGGTAGATCTGCAGTGTCCAGGCAGCAGGTTCCAGCTTCCAATATGGTGGCCAGATCAACCTGTTGGAGGTTAGATTTGAACTAAGACTTGAAGGAGACCAGGGAGTTAGCCTTGCTTGGTTATCTAGGGAAGGGTGTTTCCAGCAGAGGGAATCACTAAGGCAGGAGCAGGCGGGACATAAATAATAATAATCATACTCATAATATTAAGGAGGCCCATGTGATTGGGCAAGCGGGTGAGGGGTGTGAGGTGAGTCTGAGAGCAGGAAAGGAGGGCTTCGTAAACTCATCTGGGGGCCTTGGCCTTTGTTCTGAGTGAAATGAGAAAGCATTACAGGTTGTGACCTGCTCTGACTGACATTTACACAGAGCAAGCACTCCTACATTGAGCAGAGACTGTAGAGGGGAGAAGGTAGGAGCAGCAGAGGGATTGGTAGGAGAGCAAGGCAGCAGTCAGTTTAGAGATAATGGGGACGCATCCGTGGAGGGTGGGATGGGGTGGCGGTGCTCAGATCCGAATGCATTTTGAAGGTGGAGCCAGCAGAATTTCTTTACCCATCAGATTTCGGTTGTGAGAAGACTAAGGATCCAGATTAGGACACCATAGTTTTTGCAACTGAAGGTGCTGTCATCAGGGAAGCAGGGTAAAGTTACAGGTGGAACCGCTCTGAAGAGTTGTACCCTTGAGGTTCAGATGGCAGCCATTCAGCCGGGTGTAGGTTTTGAAAGAAACGTGGAAGCTAAAAATCCAAACAGTGTCTGTGAACACGTGTCTGCTACTCATCTGTTTAATTTACAACTGGATATAGTTTCTTGGTCATCAGTGGGAACATCCGGAAATTCTTATAGCATCAGAACTCTTAGCCTACAAACTGAAGCAAATAAAACATTGGTGGAATTATGAAATAATACGAAATTACATTTGAAATTGTGAAATAATGTGTTTGTTACATTGTGAAATTTAAGTCATAAGGGTATCATATATTTTATATTTCTTTATTTCTCTTTTGTAACAGTGGGCTGATTTGTGTCCCTGCTAAATTCACCCTGCTGAAGCCCTAGTATCTCAGAATCTGAGCATGGTTGGACACAGGGCCTTTAAAGAATTAAAGTAAAATGAGGTAGTTTTACCTAATTTGAGCCCTAATCCAAAATGACTAGTGTCCTTATAAAAAGGAGATTAGGACACACAGAGGGGAAGACCGTGGGATAAACAGGGACAAAACAGCCGTCTACAAGCCAGGGAGGCCTCAGGAGAAGATAATTCTTCCATCGCCATAATTTGCATCTCCATCCTCTCAAGTTCTGAGGAGATACATTTCTGGTAGTAAGCTATCTTGTCTGTGGTCTTTTATGGTAGCCCTATCAAACTAATATGACAGATATATAATTAAACCTGAATTAATTGTGATCGTATCATTTTATTTGGGGCTTTAAGGGCAGTTAGTTTTTCTTATATTTCAGTGTGTTTTGTAAGCACTGAAATGCACTGAGCCTGAGCACCCAGCCCAAGGCTGGGCGGGCACCCAGGGTGGCTGAAGACAGAGTAGCTGGGAAGGGTGGGCTTTTCTTGTGAGAGTATGGTGTTGCTTTTCAGAAGGAGTCTCAGCATTTACTTTTTAACTCTACTCCTTTCAAAATCAGCTTTTTTTTTTTTTAATACTGGGAATTGAACCCTAGGGAGCTTAAACACTGACCCACATTCCCAGTCCTTATTTTTTATTTTGAGACAGGATCTTGCTAAGTTGCTTAGGGCCTCACTAAGTTGCTGAGGCTGGTTTTGAACTTGCAATCCTCCTGCCTCAGATTACCGAGTCCCTGGGATTACAAGCTTGCGCCACCACGCCTGGCTAAACAAGATCAGGTTTTATGAGCACAATTTATCCTATCAAAGATAGGAAAGTCATCATAATTTAATAATAATAATTTAATTATTAATTTAATAACTTAAATTAATACAGTGTATTACCCTGGATCTGTCCTGTTTTCTGTGCTGAAGTGATTGGTAGGAGATGTAACTTAGCGTAGGGCCTTAATTACTCGAGGGTAAGCAGATGGAATCACCTGGTAATATGCTAAATACCATCATTTGATCAGTGTTATAAAGCAATGAAAGAGACCTTGGTTAGCTGGGATCTACCCCCAATTTATCTCTGCAAAGATGGGGGGGCTGGAAACTAACCCCCAACTGCTGATTTCATCAGACATTCCATTTTCATTTTCAGTCAGAGATGAGGCTTAGAGTGGAAATAGCTGAAGGCGAAGTGTGATCAATAGGAGCCTCAGCTCCCAGCTGCCCCAGTGAGACTCCAGAGCCTTGTCTGGAACCTGGTACCCATCAGCTTTTAATAATGTGTTTGCTGAATAAATCGATCTGGGCTTGTTTCTAAGGAGCAAGTTTTGTGAGGAGGTGGATGGAATGAGCCTTGGATACAAAGAACACCACTTTCCTAAATCTAGAGCCAGGAATCAGAATCTCAAACCTGGAATCAAGGTTCAGCAGGAGAGAGCAGCCCTGGGCTGGGAGCATGTCAGAAAGGTTCCAGCTTCTCCTGGCATTCCTTTACTGTGCAGCTCTGCAGTGGTCTCTGAGCCCAGAGCTTAGTTGTATGTACTTGAAGCCTGGACCCCATTATCCTTACATTCCCTTTAGAATAGCTCATTTTCATTTAAAAAGGTGGATTAGGCGGAAAATAAAACACAGCATGTTTGAGCATTAAAACTGTGTTAACTTTTTAAGTTTGACTTCATTTTTAATGGACACAAGACAATTGTACAAATTTGTGGGCTACAATGTGACATTTTGCTACTTGGATACATTGTGTAGTGATCCAATCAGGGTATTTAGCATATCCATCACCTCAAATATTTACCAATTTGGGGAGTGAAACATTCAAATCTTCCAGCCACTTTGAAACGAGCAATACCTTACTATTGACTATTATCACCCCACTGTGTAATAGGATGCCAGAACTCATTTCTCCTATCAGATTGTAACCTTGTACTAAAACATGTGCTAGCAAAGGCTGAGCTAATTACCATCTAGCATGAAAGACTTAACCAAATAGGGTTACCTCGCCTAGGTTCCCGAGTCTCAGCTCTTGGCTTCTCCTTCAAGGGCATACTCATCCATCAGGGCCAAGGACCAAACAACCAGGGCCCTTTTCCTGTCCTAGCCAAAGTGCTCCTTTCAAATTCTGGGTCCAAATTTGAGAGGTGACTCCTTATCTTGATGAATGAGCTCCCCCAAATGACTTTCCTCAAACGATCCCTCTACTCTAATATGCAGAAGGGGGGCTCTGAGCCCAGGACAATGTGTACATGTCTGTACCACCTGACCCATGTAGCATCCTATGAGGGGAGCTGCAGAGGGGCAGGTGAAGACACACACACGCACACAGACACATACATACACACACACACACACACACACATACCCACGAAGAGGATTATCCACCGCGATTCCAGGTATCACTGACGGACCCCCACATATTTAGAGGAAGAAAGGAAAGAAACAGCACAGAAAAATTCTAAGGTAGAGAAAGCTGGGGCCACCCAAGTAATTGAGGTCACCTGCTTTATAATCCCCCCCCCAGGCATTCCTGCATTTATGATATTTGAGCTGGTAATCTGAGGACTGACACTGAGAATTGCTGTCTTTCAAGTGGTCACAGGAATCTGGAAAACAAGTAGCAACTCCCTTTTAATGGTTTATCATGGGAAAATGGCCCGCGGGGCTGCAAGTACTCCCCCCGCCACACACATATCCTTGTGTCGGGCTCCGCTTCCTCGGAAGGGAAGCACCCTCCCTGGAGATCTACGGGCCCAATTCTTTTTTCTTTTTTCTTGTTGAGAGCTTTTGGGTAAAGCAAGTCTGACCTCCCTGACACCTCCTTCTCATTTGTTTGTTTTTTCCTCGGAGCTGTCACCGGCTCACTGGTGGCAAAGCTCCTGTTGGGCTCTCCCCTCCACGAGCATTTTCTTCCTTACCACACCCATCTTCGTAATGGGACCCAAGTTGCCATTGTCCAAACAGGAGCTACTGAACTGAATACTCAACATCACGATTTAATGCATACATTTTTTTTTCTCTAAGGAAATGTGTCTGACTTTGGCCCTGTTTTAGTTTGTCATTATGCTGTGTGTAACGTTCTTATATTAATCTTCCTTCTCGCTCCCTTCGCTTTGGCTTACATCAGGCATGCATTGTTCAAAAGCACCGTAGTTACTCACTGTCTGAATGCTAATACTTCAAATAGACGTAGACAACAGACATGGACAATGGTTGGGAATTTTCAGAAAAAGTATCGTGGAGAAAATATCTTCCTATAATTTGTAAGCTTCTCTTGCTTTTTAAATTCTTTTTTTTTTTTTTTTTTGAGTATGACTTAGAATATCTTTGGGGCTTCTTGAAAGTTTGCGTATGTCTTAGGATTGATCTTGGTTTGCTTCTAGTCTGGCACTTTAATCTTTTACCATTTCCTGTCTCAATTTTATTCTGTGTAGGGAAAAAAATGGCAACACAGGGTCAAACAAAACTTTGACAGACGTTAGTCAGCGGCGAGTTCCTTGTTCTTTACCAAAACCCAAGGGAAGAAGAGATCTAGAATTTGAAATTTTGTTTTTTTCCTCCATAGAAATAGCAGGCTTTTTCCTGGAAACAGCTGGATACTGAAGATTCTTCTTGTTCGCGCATGTCTTTTAATCTTTGTGACTTTTGTTTTAAGTAAAGCATTTACTGTCAATTCAGTTTCTAAATGGGGAAACAGTATACTTGGTCCCTCTCTAGGGCTTTTTTGCCATTTTAAACATTTTTCCCTCCCAAATTATGAGTGTTCCTCAGTGAGTTTTGACAATAATTTCTAAATTAGCCCTGTCTGAACTTGTGTTAGGTAATCTTAGGCATTTAATCGCAAGTGTCATAGATTCCTAGCATTTCCAGGCCAGGTGTCAGATTAAAAAAGACAGTTTGACGTCCTCATTGTGCAGGTCATTTTAGTCATTTTCTATGCCAGGAGCAAGGTAATTAATGTTGCTCTCTTGCTGCAGGGCCAGAGCGGGGACTCTCTAAATGCTACACTTCACATGTGTGCATGATGATGTGCGTCCTGCTTGGGATCCGTCTGGTGTGGTACCTAGCACCAAGACCACACCGCGGAAAACAACGAAGCAGTTCTTTGACGAAGAAACAGGGAAGCCAAAGCTAATGTAGACATGTTCGCTGAAATGCTTATTTTACAAAAATGTTTGAAAAGTGAACAGAAACCATGATTTTTAAATTGAATTAAGAAGATTATGCTCTGGAGGAAATCAGATGCACAAATCTTTCATAAAGAACAGTTTGGAGCGGAGAGCCAGATTTTGGTTGTTACTGTGGATCCTCCTACAAATTGCTTCCCCAAGGCTCCTCACTGGTTTGAAGTCAATGGGAGTTCTGGGTGTGCTATGGAAAGAAACACAAACGGGGAAATCCAGATCTCGTGCAATAATTCAGAAGATGTTTCGCAGTGAAGATTTTTCAGTGACCTTCAGTCATGTACATATCCTTTTATGGGGATCATAATGGTTGTACCTCATCCATTTTTCCAGTTGGAATCTCACCTGACAATTAAAATAAGCAATCAGTAGATTGCTCGGTGAGCAAAAAATTAAGGGCATGGAGAAGTGAATTGTTTGAGAAGTTGCCTCCTGGAACAGAGCTGACATGCCTCCCTACAGACAGCAGCTACACACTACTAGATTCTCTGTCTATCAACTCCATGTCTCCACATGGGTATGCCCATCAATCGTGCCACTTCCTGGTTATTTGCTCTCTTTTTCTGAGTTCTGGACTGTCGATTTGCCCATTTATCAAGTCATGCTCATGAAAATATTTTGGAGCACTCACCTGTCAGGCTCTAGTCTTTCTCCAGTGAAGGCACCATACCATTGATTACACCTTACTCTACTAAATAACTTTCTAATCCCTGCATTCCAGGATTGCTCCACTGCTGATTGCAATCTGATCAGGGACATTTTCAAACTCATGTATTGAATGCTGGTATACGTAGCAAGTACATGCCTTGAAACAGAAAAGAAAAGTCATGTTTCTCATTTTGATGAGCCCAATAAAGACTGGTGGAACAGAAAACAGTTTGCAAAATCCTTGAGCGGTACATTGCTCATTTCTTGGAATCACAAAATTACTATTGTTTTTTATTGCAGAAAAATTCCTATTCCATCACATTTCCTACTACCAAAAAAAAATTTGAATAGTGCACTTTGGATAGAATTTGAAATAGATTAGTTGTTACTTTTCTGGTCAACTCATTTTGTGTTGTTTATTATGAGCTAAGAGAAATTGATGGCCTACTTCAAAATATTCCCAGTTCTACATTAATGTTCAAGTAGAGGAATACTCAAGAACCTGAGAATTTCAGACTTTCATTAGGGTCTATAGCCTCAGAAACATTTTGGACATCTCATCACCACTGCCACAAAAGGATGCACAGTATTGCAATTCTTACATGGTGAGAGTGCTTTGCATGCATATAAGAAGCCACTATGACTTGGATGGTTGTCTCCCAAAGGTCCATGTGTTAGAAGTTTGGCCCCCAGGGTGGTGCTCTTGGGAGATGATGAATCTTGGGAGGTAGACTTGTGGTTAGGTTATTGGGGGAATGCCCTGGATGGTGCCTCTCAGACCCTGGGGTTGATTCTTCTCATTTTCTGCCTCCTGGATCGTGGTGGAAGTTCTAGCTTTGATGTGGTGTTCTTGAAAGAGCCTAAAGTGACATAGAATCACCCAATCTTGGAAGGGAACCTCCAGAACCATGAGCTAAACAAAACTTTTCTATTCATAAGTTAATTGCTTCAGGTGTTTTGTTATGGAAACATGAGGCTGACTAGTGCAAACGGCTGTCAGCCTACAGCTCCTTCTGAGGAGTTCCATGGGGCCAGGAAGAGGCGGTAAGCAGAGCCTGTAGGAGTGGAGGTAGTCCTCGCTTAAGCAGAGGGAGGAGGAAGAGTTGGTTATTCAACTGTGCCCTTGGAATGGCAGATGCCCAGATGACAGCCCTAGAGCAGAGCCCTAGGGCAGGTAGTGATGGGTGAACCCCACCCAGGGCACCGAGGATGGCATGTCCAGATCACTGTTGCTCTGAATTTTTTGCCAGAACTCAGTGAAGCCTGGCTGCACTGCTACCGTCTGTGTCCCAGGCTATCCGGGTTCTCCATCATCCTCAGCCCAAACTTCTGGAATGGAGGTAACCGGAGTCTAAGAGCTTGTCTCCCAACATGCACCAGGAGCCTCAGGGGATCAGGGCTATATGGAATGGCTCTGCTGGTGCCAAGTCCCCTGCCTAACACAGCAACATTTAACTTTCTTGTCTATAAGACAAGGGCTCCTCATCTGTGGAACACAGGCGGGGGCACTTACATGCTTATGTCTTTCAGTAGTTGGCCATAGCCCCATGAGGTGGGAATCACTGTTAGCATTTCACATGAAATGGGTACAGGTAGCACAGCAACGCTCCCACAGTGACTCCTAAATGAGTGGCTGAGCCACGTTCTGCAGCCGAATCTGACGAAATCCACAGCCAG
The DNA here is from genome assembly GCA_004027875.1 of Aplodontia rufa. Taxonomy (NCBI): domain Eukaryota; kingdom Metazoa; phylum Chordata; class Mammalia; order Rodentia; family Aplodontiidae; genus Aplodontia; species Aplodontia rufa. Next base: position 24,909 of record PVKS010003352.1, on the reverse strand, counting down.
CAATGTTAACCTCTATGCTGCGCTGCTCGGTGGTCTTTTTATCACTTATGTTTATCACAGTGTTGATGTAGGAAATTACTTTCTGTGACCCATGGATTGGAACTGTCAAACATGAAGTCAAAACACTTTGTGTTTTTAATACGGTATCATCCTTCATACATAAAGACAAGGCCCCTAATTCTGCCATGACACCATGCACTTTGAGCTTTTTCTAAAAATAGGAGAACGCTCCCTCTTCATGTGTGTTGTGAAGGGGTTACCCTTGTCCTACAGCCAGCAGTTCACATTGACTTCATGAAATAAGATTGGAGTTGGGGAGACTAAAGGATTTAGGAAAACTTAGAAAAGAAAATTTTCTCATATAACCCCAAAATATATTTTCTGTTCCAAACAGTAAGTATAATCCATCAGCTTATGGGTCAAAGAATGATTTGATAAGGACTGACAGAAAATCATCAGAGAGTCATTTATAACAATGCTGTGCGTGTTACGTTTGTGTGGCATGCTATGGTGTGTTCACCCACACACGACCATCATATCCAGTTCCACAGGCCGTTGGATTCTCAGGAAATGCATGTAGGATAGGAGACACAGGTCTTGATTGCTTTTTCAGGGGGAAAATATTGGTTTTACAGTTGACAGAAAAGGAAACTGGCTTTACTTCAGTTGATGCGTTTCATTTCTTTTTTTAAATTAAAAGCATCACTTTTTAATCTTAGTACAAAGGTAATATATCATTTTTTTTAAAGTGAGAGAGGGAGATAACAAGAGAGAGAAAGAGAAAATCAATTTTATTTATTTTTTTTCATCTGGTTTTTGTTTTTCCAATACCTAGTTGTGTATGTGGTGCTGGGGTTTGAACCCGCATCCTTGTGTATGCCAGACAAGTGCTCCAACTGCTAAGCCACTGCTCTAGCCCCATACAAAGTAATATATCTTTATTTAGATGAATGTAAAAATACAGAAAGTCACAAACTTCTACAATAGTCAAAATCTAGACTTTTATTCTCACTCCGTTTAATTTTTCAGCGGAAGGTTGAATAGGAAATTTTCATAAAGACAGAACGCCCAATTCTAAATCTCTCATTCTCAGTTGTTGCCTTGCTCTGGGGAGCTGATTTCTCCCTCTCCATCAGTCCCATTTGCTAAAAGGGAATGAACCTTGAGTGAATCTCTCTCCTCCCTCCTTTGGCAGACCCTCATGGTTTCAAATATCTCTCTTGACTCCAAAATCTGGATTTCCAATGCTGGCATTCCATATAATTAATCTTCTACTGAACATTTAACGTCCAACCCTACTTTTCCTTTTCTATCACACGAATTCAGATTTTATTACCCAAGGCCAAGCCTATTACAATATCCTCTTAACTGGTCTCCCTGATTCTAGTGAGTTCTAATCCATCCTTCATGTGGGGTTGAGTTTCATTTTTCTGAGGTAGTACTTTTAACATTGGCCTTCTCTTGTATCTCTGATGCTAACATTTTAACCTGGAAATCAAAAAGATCCGCAATCTTGCCCATACTTACCTATTCAGTTCACCTTCCCACTGCAATCCAGGTATGGCAGAGACACTTGGAGTTCACTGAAAATCCAGCTCACTTACTATTAGGCTGGGCCTTGGTGACTGAGTTTTGACTAAAGGGCTATAGGTAGAAATAAAGTTTTCACTTCCAGGTGTGGCCATGAAAGCCTCTATGTGTCTCTCTGGTCATTTCTTTATGCGTCACTATGTCTTCAGAGGTCTCATATGCAGCAGTCTCAGAAAGTACTGCTACAAAATGGTGAAGGCTCCATTAGCCTAGGACCCTGAGTGACTGTGTGGAATCCAGCCCCTTGTGGACCCACACTGGCTGTGTAATATAATAAAAGGTAATTTATTTTTGCATTAAACACTTGAGATTCTAAGCTTACATTGTTACAATGGCAGAGTCTACCATATCCTAGCACACCCATGGCTTACCACTTTTTCTGAGTGAAGAATATAGGAAGGAGTGTCTCATTATTGGCACCTCATCCTTGCTGATCTCAAGTGAGGAAATTGTTATAAATGAAATCAAACACGTGGTCAGATGTAGGTGAACAAGGCAGAAAATTTACTTTGGCTGAAGGGCGAAAAGAAAAAAATGCATGCAGAACAGGGGTTTTAACTCCAAACTGATGCAATGGTGCCCTTGGCTCTGATTGGAGGAGCTCAGGTGCACAGTCTTTGTGGTTGGCGATGGTAAGGTGGAGGTGAGTATAAAGAAAGTAGGTGGCGACTAGGAAAGAGAGGGGGTCACCACCAGAAAGAGGTAGGCATGTGACAGTCGAGGTCACCAGAAGGAGATGGTGAGTCCTGGAACGGGTTCCCAGAAAGTGGTGGGGTACACAGAGAAGGGAGTTACTATCTTGAAGGGGAAGTGTGATCTAAAAATGGAGGTATCCTATCCTGCATCACAGCCTTCAACTTTGACAGAAAAGAAAAACAAAAATCTTATCAGATGACTGCCTATGTGGCAAAGGTGACCTCAGTGACCTGCCCTCCTTCCAACAGTTAGCATGAGCTGTTCAGCACCACCTGTCCAGAAAAGGGCACCAAGGGACAGAGAGAGGCAAGAGAGCCATCTAGTTCATGCTCAGAATCTCTCCCTGAGCCTTTTAGGTTCTGTAGGTCTCCTTCAGTACTTGGAGCAAAAGGCATGGAAGATTGGGCCAAGAAAGACCTGGGCCCAGCCATACTGCACAGGCCTTACTCAGACCCCAGCCTGCAGCTCTGGAGAGGTTGTCAGAAAGGGAAGGCATGAAATCAATTTACTCAAACCAGCATAAGAGGGCATTGACTCCAGCGCATCGGTTTGAAAACCGCCATGTCCCAGGGCCCTGTCATCATGGCCAAAGTGTCTCAAGAAACCAGTGAGGCAGATGCTGGCTGCACTTGAACACTGTTGAGTTGCATGCCTCCCCTGCTGGGTTTATGAGACTAGAGCAACTGGTCAGCTCAGCCCAGGAAATCAAAATCACCACCTATTACTGGTGCCAGTAACAGGTCCACTCTCCCCTCTCCCATCCTTCTCATGCGCGCGCTTGAGCACACACACACAAAATGCTCTAGCTAAAAGTTTTGCCCAGAACCCTTGGATCATTAATAGTCAAAGTCTATTAATGATCATCCTGGCCCTTTCCTCTTCATTTATAAATAAATACAGTAACAACTGAGAAGCTCTTACTTGTTCCTTAAGTCCCCATGTCACAGAGGGACACAGCCCTGGGAACTCCAGTCCAGTCATCCCACCCCACTGACAGATGTGCGGTTTCAAATATGTTGTCCTTGTCAGACTTCTTTAAAACTAATGACTTCTTCCTGACTTTGTTTTTCCCAAAAGAAAACCACTTATTTTATTTGGTCATTTAGAGTTCTACAACGAATGCTAAATCAACATCCAGAATTCTGACAAAGAAAAAAAGTAGATAAGCAAACAAACAAAAATTCACATGTATCTTACTATGCTTATTATCATTTTTCAATATCTTATTAAAAATTATCAAATTATTGCATTACCGATTTTTTTACTGGGGTAAAATTTGCATAGCTTTAAATTAACTATTCTAAAGTTCACAATTCAATGACATTTAATACATTCACAATGTTGTACAACCATGCTCCTATGTGGTCCAAAATATTTTCAGCAAGGAAACAAACTCATCAAGTGGTCTCTCTCCATTCATTACCCACCCTGATCTCCCCAAACCCCTGGCAACCACTACTCATTTTTTTTGAGGTGTTGGGGTTTGAACACAGGGTCTCATGCATGCTAGGTAAGTACTATCTATACCACTGAGCTACATCCCTAGCTTTCATTAATCTTTCTGCCTTCATAGGTTTATCTGTTTGGGATAGTTCATAGGAATAAAAGCATATAGTATGTGACTTTTATGTCTGGCTCTGTGAATTATCTTAAAGCACTATTTTATATATTTGGAAGTAAATAAAGTTATAAGCAGTAAACTTAGTAAGAGTTCTGTCTGCTCCTTAGCTTCCATGATCAAGGGAGTGGTGGCACTTTCTTTATTCTTAGCATCTTTATTGGCCTTTGCAAATTGGTACCATTACCTTGCATGCGTTTATTGATTCTGGCTTTGGTGTTAGACTCTTATGGAACAGTTTTAGGAAAACTTCAGAGAAGATCAAGGGAGTTCCTACATAGTGCCCAATTCCCCTTATCATTAATACTTTATATTGGTGTGGAACATTTGTCATCACTAATGAACCAATACTGATACATTATTATTAACTGAAGCTTGCTCAGATTTCCTTAGTGTTTACCTTTATGCTTCTGTTCTAGAATCCCATTAAGTTCTCATTGGAACTTAATGCTTTTCTCATGATTAGACTGAGGTTATGGGTTTTCAAAAGAAAGTTCACAGATCTAAAGTGGCTTTTCATCCGACCATCTCAAGAGCCCGTAATCAATGTCGTTTATGACTGTTGATGACGGCCTCAGTCATCTGGCTAAAGTAGAGTTGTCAGGTTTCTCCACTGTGAAGCTGCTCTTCTGTGTTCAGCTGTCTGTTAAAAATTTACATTTTTTCTCCAGTTCCTGGTCTTTTCAAATTTCATAAAATCTTGTTCTATGATTATGTTGAGCTGTTGGTGCCCACGTGGACGCTTCCTGTAGGTATGGGCAGCCTTGAAGGTTTGAACAGCCTTGCCATCTGTTCATAGGAGCAGCCGTTCAAACATAGGCCCGAGCATCCAGAGGCTGTGCATCCTCAAAATCTTCCACAGCCTCCGTAGTGTACGCAGGGCCCACAATTTACAGGAAAAGTTTCCACTGGAAAGTTAGGCGGGTTCCCATGCATACCCAACAGGTCTTCCCTGTTTGAATTCTTATTTAAAACTCTTTCCAGTTTCATCAGCCATGAAGTCGTGCGAACAAGAACGTGAATGCAAAAGCAAAGATCAGGATAAAATCCTCGTCACCGTATATTCATTCAACAAACATTTCCTACAGTAGTGAGGCATTCCACGAGGGTATCTGGATATAAAGCTCCTGTAATGAACGTGGATGATTATTCTGTGTGTCATTCAGGCTGCTAAACGGTCAGAGAAGATCTAGGTAACACATGGAAGACAACGGAACCTCTGAAGATGTACCTAGAAATCCTATGAAAAGAGTTTCCCTGTTGCTCCCATGAAAGTTCAGGTAGAAAAGGAATTAACCTTCGGCTCTTGACACTTGGATTTAGGAATAAACTTTTGCCTGGATGTTTTCCAAGAAAATAGGCAACCCTCTTATCAAATAAGACTAAGAAAGAGGAGACTGAATGAAGTTGGCTGGGTAAGGGTGGACTTAACATAACCCTATGGAAAATAACTTGGGCTGGGAGCTTCGAAAGCTCAGACTGGAGCAGCTGGAAAAGTCAGCAGGTAGCAAAAGGGGAAGCATCCTGATTGCTGATCGTCACCACTGTGGTCACCACAGTAGGATTCACTGTGCTGGGTGTTCTGGTTGACCCAGGGCTGCACATTCATTTTCTCAACCAATCTTCAAGAATGAAGATTTAGGGGCTGGAGCAGCAGCTCAGCACTTACGGCGCTTGCCCGGCACCCGCAAGTACACGGTTCAAACCCCAGCACCCACGTACACAACTAAGTGTCAGAGCAATGAAAGTCATGTGAAAAACTCAATAAAAATTGATTCTTTCTCTCTCTCTCTCTCTCTAACTGTCCTTCCCTCTTAAAAAAAAAAAGAATGAAGATTTAAATTCAGCCTGTCCCTTTTGGTGGAGTGTTATACCTAGAGTCTCAGAGACATTTGGAGTGGACAGAGCTTTCCAGCTCAAACTTCACTCTTTGTTTTCTACTTAACAATGAAGGCAAAGAAATCAGTCCAGCCCTCTTTATGTTTGTATACTTTTCAGTCACTTCAACATAGTTCAGTCTCTTAAAAAAGAGAGAAATGAGCACTGTTTTTGAATTTTACTTAATGTCTCTGGTCTACTGGTAGGATGGCCAACTTGTCCAGTTTTAGGATGAAAAATCTCACCTCCTGGAGGTCCCAGGCAAACCTGGGCAGTGTCACCTTGCCTCCCAGTCTGGCCATTGCCACTTAAATGACCCTCCTATGAATAATCTGGATTCATTATAACATGATGGTATGAAATGATTTTAGAGGGATTTTCTTCCCTGCTCTAGCAGCAGACTGATGAGGAGGCAGATGCTGGGCACCAGTTTCACCGGGAAAGGGCTTAACACACCAAGGGTCAGATGTTTTCTAAGAACCCTGGGTTGAACCCTGAAGGCCACTACTAACGTGTGTTGATGCAGTAACATTGTTTCCCAGAATTCTGGAAAAACTAGGACTTAGGATCAGAAAAATATGGTCAAAAAATTGCAAAGCTCCTGAGCTGTGCCTGAGTTGAGCAACTCCTGAAGAGGAGTTTCTGGGAGAATTTGAATCATTCAAGGGTACCCAGTGTGTGACACTGATGCTCAGAAATGGAGGGAACCCCTTGGAGGAGGACTGGGAGAGGGGCGTGTGTTTCATTTACACGTTGAGTCTCATTTGGAGCTATCACTGTTCCTATGGCTCCAAATAGCTTTGATCTCCAGGACAGGACAAATGGACCTCTTCGACTTTCTCAAAATTGTCATATTTATTTATGTTTATATCATATCTCCAGACGTGTATTACATAGGTTTCCTTTGCTGTGTTTCCTCAGCTGCAGTTTCATAATTTGTACTGCCAGGCTCAGCATGTCCTTGACATACCAAGCCATTAACTTGAAATCAGGAAAGTTCTGTGAGGTCTCTAAATTCTTTCCTCTGATTATCAGACCCTATGCTAGCTGAAAATAAAATCTCTGGCTGGAAGAGAAAAAAAAATAATTGGCCTAAGTGGTCATGGAAAAGTCTAAACAGAAGATTTTCTTTCTCTCCCCACTTGCAATGATTTATTTTCATGGTTTTATGAGACTTTAATGAGGAAACCTTATCTGAATGCCTGGTAATTATCAACCAAATTCCCATTTCCTGTCAGAAAATCCACAATAAGTAAAACAAAAATGGCGGAATGAGGAGAGTCTTTGACCTCTCACCCACATGTCTGAGGATAACTCAATGCCACACAGAATATGTGATTAGGAAGCATGCCCATGACTGTTTCTCAAGTATTTCTGCTTACCGTAGATTGTCACATTCAATTTAGGATGACAGTGCAGTGGAACAAGATGTTGCGGATTCTCCTGGATGTTAACCTTTGAGGTGGATGATTTGGACAAAGAAAAGTACAATTTCCTTTTTTATGGTTTAATATAATTTCTAGACTGATCCAGTTACTTCTGTTGGGTGAATGAGGCCACACCTGAAACAAGGATGGAGAAATATGTTATGAATTTTTCATTTTAAAAAGTTGGGATGTTTTTCTCCCCACCATAAATGGAATCTCTTGCCCCTATGAATAAATATGCAACAATAGGGGTCACCTGGCAAAGTAGACATGGCCACTGACTCAGGGGCCATCATGGCATTCTCTGGAGCCTCTAGATCAAAAGGTATCAGTAAGAGGGGTTGAATGAACACACCAGGAAGATACCAGGAGGTTGGTAATTATTTTAGAGTCCTTTTAGAATTTTAGGGCACCACAGCACCCAGAGCAGCCGAGAAGTCAGAACACATCTGAGTCTTTATTTTCAGTTCAAGCTTAGTTAACAAGGTGAGAATATTCTTTTCTTACACTTTTCTCTAGGTGTAAAATTTGTCTTGCTCCCAAATAACCTACAGATTTCTCTCTCCTTCTACTGTTTTTTAAAAAGAAGTTTGCTAATATTTTAATTGTGTCTTTCTTGTTATCTGGGCCAGTGATTAAAAGAACCTGAATAATCAAGTCGTGTCTTATTTTAAATTAAAGAAATACTTTTCAAAAATGTATTTTGAAGTCAGTGCACATGGGATGAGATAGGCTTGTATCAGGAACAATTTCTTTTCCAAGAGAAAATGATATGACTCAAATTTATCCTTGCCCTGTCTAGAGAAGGAGGTAGCTTTCTTTTACCTCTGCATCCCTCCCATTTCTAGCTTTTTTCCATTGGGAATAAGGAGCAAGGACATCAGGAAACAGAGGTTGCCAGATGAGTAATAACACCAGCTTTGGACACTATTAAGTTTTTATGATCTTTTCAGTTATTGATTAACTTCTACTCTGTGACTCTGTCCTCTGCTTAGGAGTGTTTATATTTGGCAGGCTTTCAGGAGCAATGAGTGAGCTGGGCCAGGCCTGTCTATTCTTCATCTCTCAGTTAAGTCACCTATGACAGAAATGAAGAAGGGGTTCTTGGCACACCAGTATTATCCAGAGTCAGCACCCTCTGAGATCAAGGGACTGTATAAATTAAGACCCAGAAAGTACAATAGTCATAGAATGAGAGTCACATCAGCAATTTTAATTTTTCTGGTAGCCACATCTGGAAAAGGAAAAGGAAAAGGAAAAAGATGAAGATTCTTTTACTGTATGTTACTTCACACAATACATCCCAAATTTATCATCTCAACATGTAATCAATATAAAAGCGTGAGTGAAATATTATATATACAGTGATTGCCCTAAGTCCTTGAAATTTTATGTGTATTTACAGCTACATTAAATCTCAATTCAATTAGCCATATTTTTTATTTTTTTTTTGACCTGGATTGAACCCAGAGGTGCTTAACCACTGAGCCACACCCCCAGTCCTTTTTATTTTTATTTTTTATTTTAGACAGGGTCTTGCTAAGCTGCTTAGGGCCTTGCTCAGTTGCTGAAGCTGGCTTTGAACTCGTGATTCTCCTACCTCAGCCTCCCAAGTCTCTGGAATGACAGGCGTGTGCCACTGTGCCTGGCTCCAAGAAGCTATATTTTAAGTGCTCTGTAGCCACTTGTAGCTAGTGAGTAACATACAGGACAGCATGAATTGAGAATATTTCTTACTCCTCAGATAGCTTCCATTTGTTACTCTGGGTATGTAGGTGACTGTATGTGATAAGAGTTCAGAGCCTATCCCAGGAATTTTTGCTTTTCCTGCTCTCTGTTATTATATTTTTCTCCACTATCCATTCTAAAACAAAGGTAGGACAGCTTGTCTCTGCTTTCAGAGAATGAAACCTTAAGACTATAAAGTTTAATCTACAGATTCTCAAAGCTTGGTATGAATAAGAATTGACTTATTAAAATGCAGATTCCTGGGCAGAACTCCAGACCAACTGAAGATAGTTTCTGGAGGTGAGGCCTCGAAATATGTCTTTATCCGCATCACCAGAAGGTCTCTCGCACACTGCAGTTTGCAATCACGCCACAGAAAACCATCCAAGAACCCGCGGTGGTTTCTGTAGGAGCTCCTGCTTTTCCTCATTCAGGCCTCTGTTCAGCGAGGCACACGGAGCCTGCTCAGGAGGCTGACCGCCCCTGTCCTACATTTTCTAATTGCCTCCGAGACCTGTACAGCACCCGCGACTGAGCAGCACTCCTTGCTGTATTTTGAGACTCGCACTCTCCTTTTGAGCTCTTTCTCTCTATTTTTGTGGATGCCAAGATAGCTCTCCATGTGCAACACCTCGCACTTCCTCAACCACTTTTCTCACTGGAGCTCTGGGGATATTTATAAGCATCTCATTAATCTTCATTGTGCATCTGCAAAATAGATAACAAGTGAGATTAGCTTCACTCTGCAGGAGGGAAACTGAGGCATCTGGTACCTGACGTGGGGAAAATGTGAGTCTGAAGTGAAGGGTTAAATTACTTTCTTTCTGGTAGCCAACTTGGGCTTTCACACCTCTAGCCAGTGACACCTGTTGACACTGCAACCCACTTGGAAGTATTTCTAGTACAGATGTTGACTGAAGAGCGGACTGGTCTCCTACTTCAGGTGAAGGGAAGATTGTTCCATGGCTCTGTTGGGCTATGTTCTGAAATGAATACTGAATCTTCTAGAAAGGAATCATCTACAGCTCCCAATTCTCTGAAGCCAAGGAATAAGCATTAAGTGAAAGCTGGTGTCTCACCCCTCCCACGTGCAGAACATTCTGCACTCAGGGCTGACCCAGGCTTAGGGAGGGCTGGAGGCTCGTGGGGGCGGGGGTGCCAGGCTGTAATTTCTTAGCTTAGTCCTAACACCCTTCCTGCCTATGGACTTGAAGACTCTGCTCAAAGACACAGGTGGACGTAGCTACCCCAGGGAAGGATTCCTTTAAAAAAGATTTCAAATGTCTCTTTTGGTTGTCTGATGATTGCTTTCAAAGGATCTACTTTAATGCTTTTATTTTTATATATATGTTTTCACAACATAATTCTGTTTTTTTTTTACTCTTTTTTTCAATCTTAAATTCATTGTAGAAAATTTATGACGTAGAGAAAATATAAAGAAGAAAATTAAAATCACATGCAATCCTACCATCCCCAAAGACAAGCACTTACTGTTTTGGTATATTTTCTTTAGTTTTTTTCTCTTGCTTTTAAAAAAAACATTTTTGAAATGACTGATGATTGGAAATCAGCTTTTTCTTCAAGAAGGCCTGGTTTCATTTAGAGGGAAGTGATATTTAAAAAGCCACAACCTGAACCCCAGGAATGCTAATGGACTTGTAATTGTTTCTGCATCTTTTTAACAGACAGAGTTAGAAAATAGATATTTAAAGGTAAATTTAAAGGTAATATCTCAAAGAGTGTTTACTGATATGTCTAATTCAAATTCTGTACATATGGGTTTTTTTTAATCCTCTTCTATTTTAGATCTGCAACTTCTTTCTTCCACACTGAGAATCCTGGTTCTTAATGATGCAGGAATGATAGAAGTAGAACATTCCATACTAACTCATATGCTTTATTCTACACTACTTACACAATAGTGTCAGTATAACAGTGCAAATATGCACGTAACTGATATGATTACGGAATACAATTTTTTAAATTGCCCTTTTTCTCTCCTTTTACCCTCTTCCCATTTTAAATCATTTATATTGACAGAATTGTCAGACATTACATGTGGGGCTCTCTCCTTTGTTCTTTAGTAATTGTATATTTTATATTCATTGCTAGACTTTATATCAATGCTTCTCTGGTAATTTTTGTTGTTTGAATCTTGTTCTTTAGTAAATGCATGAGGAAGGACTCCTGGGGACAAAAGTATCTAAATTCTTTCATGCTGAAGCAGTATACCTTTTATATTTGAGAAAGTCAGTTTTGCTGGATATAAAATTCTTGGCTCATATTTTCTTTCCATTTCTATTCAAACATGGTAGTCTGTTTTCTTCTATCATAAAGTATTATGTTTGAAAAGTCTTTTCATTATAAAACACTTCCTCTTCTTTTTCAGAGGCCCTAAGAATTTTTCTCTTGGTCTTAATATTCTCAGATACATGGAGTGTTCTTTCAATATATAATCTCAGGGTTTTTTTTTTTTTATAATTTTAGGAAGGTTTCATTGTTTTATTGACTTCTAGTTCATCTTCTTGCACTAATAATGTTTGATTATGCCCACTGTATAGGTGGGAAAAATAGCAGCCTATGATGCCAATAATTTCACTGGATTGTCGCTGGCCACTCTTCTTAACAACCTGTAAGACACTATCATCCATCGTGAACTTGTACCGTCATCAGGAAAAAATTTAGTGCGAAGAAGACATGAAGAATGAAGAATGTGAATATGTCTATGCCTGCCAGAACCACAGATTAAAATCACTTTCTAAAAGATACTTGTTCCTGGGGCTGGAGTGTGGCTCAGTGGTTACAGCGCTTGCCTGGCATGTGCGAGTACGCGGGTTCAAATGCCAGCACCACGTGCACAACTAAGTGTTGGAGCAACAAAAGCCATGTGAAAAACTAAATAAAATTGATTCTCTCTCTCTCTCTCTCTCTCTCACTCACTCACTATCCCTCTCTCTTTAAAAAATAAAACTAAAAGAGTCTTGTTCCTGTCCCAGTGGGTACAATCCAGAGGCACACCATGAGTGTGCCAAAGGATCAATGTGACCACAATAACATCAGAGGTCAGTTTCCCGCCTGAAGGAATTTCTGCTGCCTGTCTATCCTTCCCTTCTTGCTCTTAGCAATGGAAGCAGCAGGTGGCTACTTGATGTGGCAAAACTGGCAACACAATAGCATGAAAAGTGTGAAATTTGATAATCCTATGTATCTGAAGACCATTACATAGAACTCCTCAAAAGACGTGGGGAGACACAGCGCTTCTGACAGACACACATTCCCGACAGTATCGGTTTCGAGTACAGATGATGACCTACCCTTGACTTCTGAGACCAGTCTGGACTTTGCGGTCTGCACTCGTAACACCCCAGTTTGCAATGGTAACCAAGCGAGATGCTGTCGTCTCCTCGGCCAGTCTGGAAGAACATGGGTCAAGTCTGTGTACTTAATATTTTATATTACTTTTCTAAATATTCTCCTCCACATTCTACTTCAGCTTTGTGTGTGATTATCAAGTTTGTATAACCCTTGAATTTCTAGAGAGTATTGCCACTCTGGTCAAATATGCACTTTTCCTAGAAAGCTCTATTCCAGAGATGAAATTTGTGCTAGAGTATATACTACCTGTATATACAATGTATTACATTGTTAAGCCACCTTAAATATACCAGAAAATAATCACTATTTTTAAGCACTTAAAAACATGTCTATATAAATTATTATGAACCATCTCAATGGTTGGAAATTGGCAATGACACAAAACAGGTTACCAAAATAAAATTGCCAAAAGAATCGTAAAGGGGATAGGACTAGGGATTGAAATGGAACAAATTATGATACATATGAATATGCCAAAATGAACCCCACAAGAAGTAAAACTAAAATGCACTAATAAAAACATAAATAACAATTATAAGCTAATTTTGTACATATGAATGAAATTCTTTACCTTAAAGGAGATTTGCAAAGACTGAGTATTCAAACTACCACATATTTTTCAAGTGCTAAAAAATTAAAGTAGCACTTGAAAAATAGCAAAACAATTTTAAAAATAGCTAACTAGCTATTAATCAAAATAGCTTTAGTATTTACTCTGTTCCTTTGCTTTGTTTCTCTTCTTGGATTTTTAGTGTCTGTGTATTAGATGTTCTTTGCTTATATTCCATGTATGCCATTTTCTCTTGAATCTTTATCTCTGAATTTATTTTTGCTTTTCCAAATTGTGCCCTCACCACCACATTTTATTTCTCTGAAAGCATTATGATTATTGTGATTATTGACTCTTGGTTTCCAGCTGGTGTAGGCTTCATTTTTGAAATTATTTTTCTTTAGCTCTTATTTTTTCTTGAGTTCAACACTGTCTGAGTTTCCGTGATTTGGTATTTGCTGTGCTTTCACATCTCGTACTGCATTTCTTATATGTTTCATCTCTTCTTGAAAAGGTAGGTGAGAGTTCCGATCTGCCACACGAGGAGGTCTTTCTGGAATGCTTTCATTGTCGGTGGGACTGTTTCACTGCTGTCATTTCTTTTAAAATTATCTTAGGGTGGGATTTTTATTTCAAATGCTTTTCACACATTGATTTATAGTCAATTTTTCTAAATTTAGGGTCCAGGACTGTGTTTCTAATTTTACAAAAGTAGCTCCTTTTGTTTTCCTGTGGTGTTCAAACATGGTAAATTGCTTTTAAGAATCCCCAGTTCTGGGGCTGGAGTTGTGGCTCTGTGGTTACGGGGCTTGCTTGGCATGCGTCTGGGACACAGGTGTGCAGGGACACAGGTTCCCAGGTTTGCAGGTTCATGGGTTCGAACCCCAGCACCGCGTACACAACAAAGTGTCAGAGCAAGGAAGGCCACATGAAAAACTAGATGGGGTTGATTCTCTCTCTCTCTGTCCCTCTCTCTCTCTCTGTCCCTCTCTCTTTAAAGAAAAAAAAAAGAATTCCCAGTTCTCTTTTCTGACACTACTTCCTTCATCTCTACCATAGTCTCCTGCTGTATTTTGATTTACCTTCTGGCAGATGTCCCCTAAATTTGGGGTCTTGCCCTGGAATTGAGGTTTGATTGGTCAGTTTCAAGAGTTCTGAACAGCCAAGACTGTCCCAGCCCTTCAGAAGTGACTATGGGACCCACGCACTCACTCTATTGGATAGCCCAGAGCCCCCTCAGTTTCAGCTGTTGTCTTCAAATCGATTCTTTCTGCTTTCCGTTGAACGCATAGTGACAGTTTTGAGATTCATCTGTCCCTAGGTCCGTCAAATGCTACCCCCTCTTTCATCTGCCTCTCCCCTCACAGACATGATGCAGGCTTTATGACTATTGGTACTTTGTCCCAGTAGTCATAGAAGTTCCACTTGTATCTTGGGGTTCTTGGGGACAATTTGTTTATTGATTTTGTTGTAAAGTTGTTCATGTTTTATTTATTTTTCTGGCCACTGTTTTTAACGTGGGATTCAGAGTTGATGATGAGGATGATGATGATAATAACAATAATAAATCTCTGCTGCTGTCATTCCAAGAATCTCTTAACTTTTTTATTTCATTTTTTTGTGGCACTGGGACTCAAACCAGTGCATTCTAAGTGCCCTACCACTGAGCTACATTCCCAGCTCTCCCAGAATCTTTTAAAACTGTATTTTAAGAAAAAAATTAAATGAGCATTTTGAGTTTGAGCTCCCTCCCAAACAGGCTCCTCCCTAGCCTTCCATGCCTCTCCACGGCCAGTTGCTCTTTCTTCCGGTCTCTGAGCTCCACTCCCATCTAAACCATCTCAATGCTCACTCTCAGTTCATCAGTTCATTTTCATATTCTTACGGCAAACTTCGCCCACACTGAGCTCTACCCACCTGGGTTATCCAGTTGATTTCTGAAGTTACCAATCATTATTTTTGTCATGGCTTTGATTACAAAATTGTATCAGTTTTCAGAGTTCTGTTTCAATCTTATTTTCCCATAGACCCTGTGACATTTTAGCCTACAGTTTTACAGACTGCAGGTTTTTCCGTAAAGCTTATCTAAATTATTACAGAAATAACTGCACGTACTCATGTATGACACATGAGAAAGATCACTTGGAAATAACTAAGGATCAATACATAGAAAACCATGAGAATGAATAACACATGTTTTAGCTTTTTTGCTACTGTGACTAAAAGACCTGACAAGAACAATTGAATGGGGCTGGAGCAGTGGCTCAGCAGTTAGGGCTCTTGCTTGGCATGCACAAGTACACGAGTTCAAACTTCAGCACCACGTACACAACGAAGTCTCAAAGCAACGAAAGCCACGTGAAAAACTAAATAAAATTGATTCTCTCTCTCTCTCTCTCTCTCTGTCTTTCTCTCTCTATGAAAAAGAAAAAAGTACAAAGAAAAAAGGAACAATTAAAGGAGGAAATGTCTGTTTGGGGGCTGGCTCTTGGTTTCAGAGGTCTCGGTACATAGATAGCAGGCTCCATTCCTTGGGGCTCCCTCATGGCTGAACATCACAGCAGGAGGGTGTGGTGGAGGAAGGCCTGTCGGGATCCCTATCAGGTGACTAATTCATTCATTGGGTTAAAGATCTTATAATCCTCCACACCTCCTTGCAGTATCTCACACATGTTTTCAGGGGACACTTAATATTTAAACCATAACAAGGACAATTATTAATTTAGGTAAAACACATAGCTATTGAGAGAAGAAATAATCATAGCAAAATATACAATATTGACACAATCATAGTATTTGAAGCACTGATTATCACTCTGAAAATTTGTGAAATAATTATAATGAAATAAAAAGATGAATGCAGTGGGCATTAGAAGTTGATAGATCCTAAAAATACGATAATAGTGTCATTATGGGATATGGACAAATTTTGGGAATAAATATCAGAAAAGAAAAATGTATCCCAGAAGACTGCTCATTTTTATGATAGTCCTTTTGGTGCTGTTTCACTTTTTAAATATGTAATACACACAATTTCTTTGTGAATAATTGGGAGAAACCTTTAAAAAGCCATGCTGAATAAAAGTTTGTGTATACTTTTCTTGTGTAGAGTACCAAACGGTTTTCAGAAGGGATATGCTAATTTAATATTTTCAGAGTCATGCATCCTCTGAGAATCCTTCCAGGTGGTAAGAGTTGTTGAAACAATAACTCTGGCTTTCTCCTACTACAACTCCTGAAAAAAAACTTTGCCAGTCTTGTAGATAGAATAGTATCTTATTTATTTCTACAATTTTGAGTACTGGTGAGTTCATGTAATTTAAAAAATCTGTTTATTAAATTCTTATAAATAGTAACCTATGTGATTTATTCATTTATATACTGGGGTCTTGAAAGATTTCCTTTTTTCTTTACATGGGTTTTTTTTTAAGATTAAGGAAATTCACCATGTATTGTATTTATTGTACACATATAGTAAATATAATAAATATATTAATTTTTTTCATTTTGTTCTCTTGTTGTCTAGGGATCAATTTAGCAATGTTGTTTAAGTTTTCACACAAAGAAGTTCAAACTTTTTATGCTTCATTTTAGGATTGCTGTTGTTATTCTTAAGCTTTAAGGGTTCATCTTCTCCTTCCTACCAAAGTCCAGAGACTTGAAGAACAATGTTTCACTACTACCTTTGATCTGAGTGGGTGCCTTTTGCGGGGATAGGATGTTCCATATTTCCAGGGAAAGAAAGAAACAGACAATGCTTACTTCCTCACATAGCAGGCAGGTGATTATGTGAGTAAGCTGGAAAGCCCCTAAAAATGATCGGCAAAGGTCTCCCTGACCCTGTCGTGGAAGTTCTCCCAGGCCCTCCGGGAAAGCCTCTCAGCCTCTGGAGAATCCCAGCAGTGGTGGCTCCCTTGCTAACTGTGCTGAGTGGACGCCGAGAGATGCTTCTTACAAAGTGCGGGTCTGAGCCTTCAGGATGTAAGAGGCTTTCATCCAGCATTTGCTCTGTAAATTTATCGTCTCTAAGTAGCTCTCCCAACATCAAGTTGTCTAGTTCCCAAGGAACTTACTTTAAGCAATGTTAATTTAATTGCTATATTTTGGGGTGAGGATGAGAACTGGGAACTGGATCTAGGGCCTCCTGTGTCCCTGGCACTACCACTGAGCAACACCCCCAGCTCCTAGATTTAATTTTCTTAGTTCAGATTGATGAGTAAACTAGGTGAGATGATTTCTCCCAAAGATAAATTTCAATTCCCATAAAATTTCACACCTTCCAGCCCTAAACAAGGCCTGATGCCTTTCTAGCTCTGTTGCCCTAAATATTTTGTTCTGGCTTCACCCCTAGAGCCGTTTCCTGCTTGGCCAGTAAACATTTCTGATTAGGTTTGGCCATCTGTAGGAGGATCTCCAATGGACTGCTTCACGTTGGGGAGAGTGCTCATCGTCACTGCTCCACCTTGTAAGCCATTTCTTAGTTGATTTTTGTTACTTTGGTATTATAAAACACTAAAGAATTTCCAGCATGCCATATGAGATAACTTTTTGGCAACACAGAATACAATGAATATTGTAATATACACAAATTCTAATATTAAAATTACATAAACCATAAGGGCTCCCCTAAGATTCTGAGAAGGGCCTAACTTCCACTACAATTTTTCTTCTTATGTTAATTTTTCCTTCACCCAAGAGTTTTTGCTCCTGCTTGGACATTAGAATCACCTGGGGAGATTTTGGAAAAATATCAACACTGTATTAGAATCTCCAGGGTTGAGCCTGGGCATCAGTACTTTTAAATAATTCCCTCAGTTAATTTTTTTAAAAAAATAAAGACAGAGGGACAGTGAGAGAAAGAGAGAATCAATTATATTGAGTTTTTCACATGGTTTTCATTGCTCCAACACTTGGTTGTGTACGCGGTGCTGGGGTTTGAACCCGTGTCCTTGCACTTGCCAGGCAAGAGCGCAACCACTAAGCCGCTCCAGCTGCTCCCTCTGCTCCTCAATTAATTTTGGGCAGCTAGCTTTGAGAATCACTGACTCAAATTCAAAAACTTCAATTTGGTAGAGCACTTGGCTTGGCACATGCAAAGTCTTTGCTTTGATCCCCAACACTGCAAAATAAATTGAGAAAGAGAAAATTTAGTTATGATTATTACACAATACCACAGATAAACAGTACTCCTCTTTCAGAGCTTATACGGAAGCCATGTGATGGGGCTTTGGAGTACCCCCATAATGATATGCAGGTCCATGGAGTGACAGCTTGGGAGTCTGAAGCTCTCTGCAAAGCAAGCCCCTTGCTTTGCCTTCTTGCCTTGGTCCATTGAACTGGATCGTTTATAAACAATATAAATTCATTGCTCAGAGTCTGGGGGCCAGGAAGTTCATGCTCAAGGTGCAGCAGGCTTGGTGTCTGGTGAGGGCCCATTCCTTACGGATGGCACGTTCTTTGCTCACTTACATGGCGGAAAATGTTGATGGAGTTCTCTTGTACATCCCTTAAAAGGGTGTTCAAGACTGAACCACTTCCTGAAGGTCCCACTTGGTAACACTATCATGTGGAGCATTCGGTTCCAGCGTGTGAGTTGGGGGTGGGGCCCTAACATGCAGACGGCAGCACTTCCCTTGTGCATTTGGGGGGCAGTGGGTGGAGTGCAGTTGGAGGAGGGTGGGGCTGGGGCAGGTCGAGGAGGTCCTGCGATGCTTCCCTTCACACCCAGAGCCAACCTGTGTGTAAAGTGCATTTCATATCACCGGGCACCAGATAGTTCCTCGCTTTAGTGTTTCAGATGCAGAGAGCAGCCTAGATTCTGGCATAAGCCATCTACCACGTCATGCAAATTCTGAGAGCTTTCTGGGAAATACTACTTATTACTCATTGGGGATTTGTCCCCAAATCCCTCTTATTTGGGGGCAATAGGCTGTGCTATGATGAGCTTCCAGACTTCCTTTTATTTTTTAGTTTAAAGGTGACAGAATGGCTTTCTCGTCTCCTTTTTCCTGAACCCATCGTCCCCCGCCACTCCCTCCAACTGTGGGAGAGGAGCAGGGGCTCTGAGAATCCCCCTGCTCAACCATGGGATGGAAGCTCAGTTCCCTGCTCTTGCTGATATCACCCTGGAGCCAGACCTTCCTAACTAGCGGAGAGAGACAGGAGAGGTGCAGACAGGCCATCCCTGTCTCTTCTTGCTACTGAAAGTCATCCAAGGCAGATCCAACCCCAGGGCCTGGGAAGGAGGAGGCTGTGATCTGAATTCTTCCTCCCCCACTCCATATGCTAAGGCTTGGGATGTTCAGGACTCTGGGCTCCTTTCCATTGTGTCTTTTAAGGAATACGGGAAATGACAGTACAAGCTTGTACCAAAGTCTTGGTGAAAAGTTGAATTAAATACGGTGAAGACAGCTAATTTATCATTTCTTCCTTTCTCTTCATTGCTCTGCTTCCTTTAACATGACTAATGAGGGGGGTGCTGAAACAGCGGAAAAGAAACCCCTGCCCTGTGGATTCCGTGTCACACAGCTAGTCATTTCTCAAACCCTGCTCTTTCTGCAGAACATTTCTGCATCTGGCTTTTCCAACCCACGGCTACTATGAGGAAGTTTTGTCCAAAATCAGATGATCTTCTGCCCAGGCAAGTCTAACCCTTGCACTTTATTCGGTCATTCATTTGTCATTCAAGGTACAATTACCAACTATTTTTATTATTTATTTTAACTGATAGATAAAAACATGAAAATTCTACATATTAACGGGGTACCATGTAATGTTTCAATACATGTACACGCTGCATGATGTTTAAATCAGGTTAAACTTCTCTCTCTCCTCAAACATTATCTTTCTTGTATGGTGAAAGCTTTCAAAATCCTACCTTCTGACTTTTGAACTGTACAGTACATTCTTGCCATCCACAGCCACCCACTGTGCAATCACACTGTAGAATTTCTTGTACTATCTAACTGTGACTTAGTACCCATTGATCAGCCTCTCCCCATCTTTCCTCTCCTCTTCTTTCCCCATCTTCAGGCAACCATCATCCTACTCTCAACTTCTATGAGAATGAAATGAAATGAAATGAAGACACTACTCCAGCAATCTGTTTAGCTTACTAGTGGGAGAAAATAAATCAAGTGTGGCTTGCTTTGTAATGAACAACACAACAAAAATAATAAACCACAGCGCCTTCACAGAGAATCCAGGCTATGACGGGTGGATGAAAATTTGCTAGACAGCGGGAAGGAGCATCCCAGACCTAAGGACAAGGCAAGAGAGTTGAGAATGGCATAGATAGGGTGGTTGGTGACAGGGAGGATGATGGGGTTGGGGGGGGGTGAGCTGTGAAATTGGGTGTGGAGCATGAAGAGATATAGGGAGAAATCAAACCATAACAACAGGTTGGAGGCAGAATTTGGAACTGAATTCTGTAGAAATGAAAGAGGCAAGGGTGGTTAAGCCTGCGAACCTGATCATCTCTTGCTTTTGCAGAGACAGAATTAAGCAGGCAAGGCAAAGAGCAGACTGGAGGGGGACAAAATAGCCAGGAGTAAAATCCCAAAGGTGGCAGATGATGGGGCGTCGCTGGCACCCAGGGGCTGAGCTTCCCTCCTCCAGCTTTTGAGTGGCGCTTTCTTACATTGTGTTTCTTCTGCTTTCTCTGAAGTTGTCTGTTTGCATTTCCCTTAGCAACTGGAACATTTAGTGCTGCACAAATAAGAATTCAATTCTGCCCCCAAATGGAAGAACGCAATGGCCACAGTGTGAGTACTATGAGGACAATAACCATACGCTTTCGTTCCCATCTGTGTGTCCCCGGAATGTGGCATGGTATCTGGAGGGAAGGAGCTTGGGAACCTACGATGAGCTGAATCAACTCAAAAAGCAATTGGAAGACTGTGCTAATTTCCTTTAGCTACGGTGACAAACCACCACAAACTGGGTGGCTTAGCCAAGAATCCCTCCTCCCCCCTTCCTGACTTCTAATGGTGGCTTCAGTACCTGGCTTTCCTGGGTTTATGGCTGCATCGCTTCGATCTTTGTCCCTGTTACCTCCTTGCCTTCTTTGTGTCTCTGAGGCCAAATTCTCCTCTTCTTACAACTACACCTGTCATTGGATCAGGGCCCACCCTGATCCAGCATGACCTTCTTAACCCTATCTCCAAATAGACTCACATTCACGGGTAGTAAGGACTTGCTCATATTTTTGGTGGACACAGTTCAACCCACAGTGGAGGTATTGTCTGGTGCTACTCTTCTGTTTCTACTAGTTTGAATCTCTTCCGTAGCTACCCATTCTACATGAAGCAGGAAAAGTGTTGTCTGGTATAACCCCCAATAACTGGGATCACTCTACATCCTTCTGTGACTTTTCTCTTGAAGATACATAATGTATCACAGTCAAGGAAGGATTTTTGAGGGTCATGCTCCCTACTTAACAAATTATGAGCACCATTGCTAAATGTTATGGTTATATTAAAATAAAAGAAAAACTCATCCAGTTTATCAAATACCACCCCACCATATCTATTAGGACCTTTTTTTTTTTTTAAAGAGAGGGATAGTGAGAGAGAGAGAGAGACAGAATCAATTTCATTTAGTTTTTCATGTGGCCTTCATTGCTCCGAGACTTCTTTGTGTACCCAGTGCTGGGGTTTGAACCATACTTGCACATTCCAGGCAAGCGCAATAACCACTGAGCAACCACTCCAGCCCCATGTCTATCATTTTTTAAATTCTTGATTCTAAGATTTGAGAGTGAAGTGCATAGAAATTAAAGAAACCTGTGCCATTGCAGTTAAGTTCAGGACTCAGGGCAAAGTTCTCCATGTGGCCACCATACACATTTCGTCAAAAGGCTACACTGAAGAGACAAAACGAAAATCCCCGTGAGATATTTTATTCTACTTAGCTTCAGGGACACAGTGTGAGAAGCAGCTACTCACAGTGAATGCAGAAATAAAACACCATTGATCAACTCCAGACTCCCAGTGATGCTGCGAGCGCAGTTGAAACTTTCGCTTGGTAATGCCTACGTGGCTATAGCCGAAGAGCATTATGACTGTATCAATGTTCTCCACAGTGCGCCTGTGCTTCATCCAGAAATCCGTCAGCCTTCTGTGCTGACTAGCCCAGTCTAGATCTTGCTGTTGCTCATCTTTCCATAGCGTATCTCACAGTGACAGTGATCATGCACCTTCTAGTGCTTTCGGTACGTGTTCTGAGGACTTACTCCCAGGCTAAGGATGCTCCATATTCCATTTGTAGGGACTTTTGCTACAGCTCCACCTCTGCCCTTTCTCTGTCCCCCATACCTGTGTCTCCCCAGAAGAGACGAGATTTATATGATGGTGCATTTGAGAAGAGCTCCTTCCTCTTCCCCTCTCTTTGAGGGACCACCTGTGCCCAAAGCTTTCCTCCTCTGTGCCCTGGGTATTACAGGTGCAGGGCCCTGCAGGAAAGTCTGTGTCATTCAGCAGTGTGGCTTTAAAAACCATATTTTCCAAAATCGATCAGCTTTCTTGAAATAAAGGTGATATTCCACTTTGTATTTGCTAAACCCTGCGTCTACCTCAAAATTAGTTAGGGTGCAGGGATATCAACTTTTAGGGTCCTTCAATCTCTGACATTCTAAAAAGAGAGAGAAAAAAAGAGACAGTAAAGAACTTTCTGTTTCTCCAAGGAAACTAGAATGTAATGACACAGAGAACAAAAATGTAATGGCTTGCATATTTAGCATGCAAAACAAATCCAAGCAGAATAAAATGCTTATGAATGCAAAGAAATAGGAATAAAGATAACTGTGAGGTACAACATTCCTCAGTACTAAAGGGAAACCTAAATGAAGTAATTAAGAAAAAATGGGGTTAGATGAGAAAGCCGGAGATCACATTAAAACGGTAAGGCAGAGAGGTTAAAAAGTGGAGATGGGGGCGAGGCAGAGGGGTGGATAAGAGCGGGAGGAAGAGCAAGAAAATTCAAGTAAATTGCATAGACGTGCCCTCCCTCACCGCGGAAGCCGTGCCAGGCCTGGCCCACAATGCCGAGAGTGTTCAGGCAATGGAAAGTCACTGAAGAGTTTAGAGCAGGGAACAGACCCATTTGGCTTGCATTTTAGAAAGTCCCTCAGGTGGAAGAGAGGGAAGTGGTCCTAAAGGATTTCTAAGAAGGCTATGGCATGACAGCAAGGTAGAGCTTCTGGCCGGCTCCTGGAGAGAAGAGGTAAACAGGTTGGGTGTTGCTTTCTTTGGTGAAATCATAAAGGTGTGCTGGGAGAGACTGGGTGATTTTGAGAGGTGAAGTCAGGTAGAGACTGGACTCTGGCTGTCCCAGAGATCATGGCTGAAATGGGGGTTCTGGACCAGACACTGCTGGAAGATGGCTCAGGCACCTTCTGGTAGGGTATTTGTAGACGCTTCCATTGGTGTGAGCTGTTTTCATGACCAACATCGATGTCCACTTTCAATAGAGGATATTCCTCTTTGCATTTATCTAAGAGTTGTGTAACGAGTGGGGTAAAATCTCAAGTACAAAAATTCAAATATCTAAAGTGATTTGGACCTAAAAACGTTAATGCTGGGGGCTGGAGCGGTGGCTCAGCAATTACTGTGCTTGCCTGGCATGCACGAGGACACGGGTTCAAACCCCAGCACCATGTACACAATGAAGTATCAGAGCAATGAAAGTCACATGAAAAACTAAATAAAAGTTGATTATCTCTCTCTCTCTCTCTCTTTCTCTTTCTCCCTCTCTGTCCCTCTCTCTCTAAATAAAAAATAAATAAATAAATTAAAAACTTGGTGCTACAGTGGCTAAGTTGTTAGAGCACTTACCTAGTAAGCACAAGGACCCAGGTTCAAACCCCAGCACCATGTACACAACTAAGTGTCGGAGACAAATGAAAAACTAAATAAAACTGATTATCTCTTTCTAAAAAAAAGTTAACGCATGGAATCATTTTAACTTATCTCTAAGAAGTAAATATGCTTGGCAGCAGTAGAAGACTGCATGCTGAAATGGGAGAGTTCAAATCAAAAGCACTCATAGAAGACCTAGAGGAAGAAATCCTCCTGATCCGGGAGTAGGCAAAGCCTCCTTAAGTATGGAAACGAAGTCTGACTTCGTCAGAAATTGGAAACTTTTGTGTCTCAAAAGATACCATCAAGAAAATGGAAAGAGGGCTGGAGCGGGGGCTCGGCAGTCACAGCGCTCGCCTGGCATGCCCGAGGACGCAGGTTCAAACCCCAGCACCATGTACACAACGAAGTGTCACAGCAATAAAGGCCACATGAAAAACTCAATAAAATTGATTCCCTCTCTCTCTCTCACATTGTTCCTCTCTTTATAAAAAAGAAAATGAAAAGAAAACCCACAGAATGGAAAAAAAATACTTGCACATCATATATCTGAGAGGGGCATGTGTACAGAATGTCTCCAATACGTCAGTGTTCAGAGGTGAAGTTTTGGGGAATCGGATGCGTCAGGAGATTGCATCAGTGGATTAATAATTCAATGGTGTTTTTGGAAGTGGTAGAAACTAAAGCAGTAGAACCTACTTGAAGGACTGGATCTTTGGAGATGTGCCTTTAGGGACATCTTGCCTGGCCCCTTCTTCTCTCTGTCTCTCCTTCCTGATCTCCATGACCAGCTTTGTTCCACAATGCCCTTTCTACCGTGATGCTCTACCTTATCGCAGACTGACAGCAGTGGAGCCAGCCAACCACAGTCTGCAACCAGGAGCCAAAGGACATTTTTTCTCTTTGAAGTTGTTGTTCTCAAAGTTGTATTTGTCATAGCTACAAAGAACTAACTAACACACAGTTCAATAATGAAAGACAAATAACCCAAAGAAAAACTGGGCAAAGGATTAGCATCGATGTTTATGAAGATGTACAAATAGCCACAGCAGACACATGGAAAAAATAATCAACATGATTCATCAGCAGGGAAACACATCTCAAAAAAATCTCAGTGAGATACCACTTCACACTCACTAGGTTGGCTATACTCAGGAAAGAAATATAACAGCACACTCTGGCAAGTACGTA